>PVKA01001163.1:0-135693 GCA_004027165.1 Ctenomys sociabilis | reverse complement strand
GGTGGAGCTAGCAAAGCACAGCAGAGATCCAACGCCTGTCCCTGTGTCTGCCTAAGCAGGAGCTTTAATCCACTGAGCTATCTGGCCAGCCCTATTACCGTCTTGTTTAGAAATGCTTAGCAATTTTTTCATTGCAGTTATCATTTCTTTTTTTACTGTAAGACTATTGCTGATCTGATTTCCTCTATACCCTTCTGTAGTTGTTTCTTTACATCAGTTGCTATTATGTCAGAGATTTCAGGTGTGTGACTTATAATTTCTTCTATGCTGATATCGCCTCAGTTTTTTCTGGGTGGACTCAGGACCTGAGATTGCATTTTGCTCCTTGTTTATGTCATTTTCTATTTTAGAGGAGAACTCTTTATTTTGATCTCTGTGGTACCTTTCTGTGAAGTTTTCGTAATAGGTAGATGTGTCACTGCAGTCACAGCCTTTGTGTAAAGGGTCTGTTTCTTAGCTATCTCTCCTGTGTCAAAGATTATTGTTTGTATATGTGTCCCGAGATTCTGCCTCTCTATTGATTAAAAGTGGAATATTGGTTTCTGTTTGGCACTGTCCTCTGTCCTCCAGTGTAAGGCTCTGGTGAGGTTATTATCCGAGCATCTCTCAATATTATTACCCAAGGGTGAATTCGTGGTTAAGGCAGATGTGGTTTCCTATTTACAATAGTACAATTAGCAATGCTAACAACAACTAGTGAAATTTAGAAATTGACAAACTTTTGTAACTAACGGGCTTGTACTTTAGACCAGAGGAGCAAACAATACAGCTGTATAAGAAAGCAGATCTTATATCGGGAATTTGTATTTAAACTAGTTCCCCTGAGTTCTGTCTGGTCACTTTCCCTTCATGCACCTGGAGTCTTCCACTCAGACCAGCTCCCCCCAGTTACCTGCTGCTACCTCTGTGCTGCAAGGACACTCCTGTAGGTCTGGGCCTTGTTCTGGGCTCTGCTGGGCCCAGGGACTGCCTCAGCTCACCAGGTCTAAATCTATTGAACTTGAACTCGACTGACCGGACCTCACTTGGGTCTAGTTGTTGTGTTCATTTCTTTCCAGCTGAGCCCTATCCAAGTGGACTGCTGGGCCTCACTGACTGTCTTTCCTGAGGCTCCTTCTCTGTAGGCCCACTGAGCTGGTGTGGGCTTTCTGAGCCCCACTAGCTGCTGATCAATAAACAGTTTTTTAAAAATTTCCTGAATACCTCAAGGGAGGAGGCTTATATGGAGCTCAGAGCTATCTTGAAGAAAACAGCAGCCACATTTTCTTATGCCTCACATTTGTGAGAGAATTACAATATGATTTACTATATTAATCTTTTACCAAATACATTTTTTGACTCAAAATCATGGCCACTATTTGAACAATTATCTGATATGTAGTTTTATTTCTTATTTTATTCACTTTCTAAGGTTTTTATTTTGCCTTTTCCTAAAAGATGTATTTCATACAGGGTCTACAGGATCTCATTATGCAGATCAGAACTCATGGTGATCCTCCTGTTTTCAGCTTCCCAAGCATTGGGATTGCAGGTGCCCACCACCATGCCCAGTCTCCGTTGCCTTCTCAGTGCACCCCTAGGGGAAGAGCCAGCATTGCATGCCAGAGATCGAACCCCAGCCTAAGCAGATGCTTTAGTCTCCTGAGCTATCTAGGTGGCCCTCTACTTTGCCTTTTAAAATGAGGCAATTATTTACAATTCTTTTTTTTTTAATCCTTCTGGTTTTGAGTACTCCTTTCTTCCTACATCCATTGTTTCTGAAAAAGACTTTATCCTTCATATCTCCTGGAAAACTGTATCTCATCTGAGTAGTGTGAATCCCAAATAGCATAGGAGCTAAATTCCACCAGTGACAACTCCTACCCCTAAACTGGACAGACTCACTTAGAATTTTAAATTATATATATTTCTTTTTCTTGGACCATCAGAGAGGACATCTAAAGGAACATGAACTATATGCACATTGTAGTCATCCTCTTCCTGTCACTACAAAAAAATATCTCTGATAATCAAATTGTAAAGAGAAAAGATTGAATTTGGCACATGGCTTTGCAGGAGCTACTCCACAATCATGTGGAACTGTTGCTTTTAGGTATCTGGTAGGAGAGCTTGATAATACTGGTAGGGAGCATGTAGTTGAGCAAAACTACTCACTTCATCTCCAGGAAGCAAGAAAGAGGAAGTAGCCCCACAATCCCCATCAAGGCCATGCCTCCAAAGACATAAAGTTCTCCCACTAAGTCCCACCTCTTAAAGGGTTCCCCATCCCCCAATAGCACCTCCCTGGAGACCAATCCTTTGACCTAGAGGCCTTAAGGGACAGTCAAAACCCAAACTGCAGTGTATTGTGTGTGTGTGTGTGTGTGTGTGTGTGTGTATGTGTGTGTGTCTGTGTGAATCATCTTATCTGTATAGAATTTGATCTTTAACAAAATAAATTAATATATTGTGATTTAAAATACTTCTTGAAATAGCTAATTCTGTAAGGAAGTGAAAAGATAAGAAGAAAGTTAAAGTTAACTATTCAGAATTAAGACAGAATTATTACTTTATGCCTGGCAACATACAGTAGTAAAAAGTTTCTCTCTCATGAGTTGTGTTTGAATGTTCCTACCCACTGATTAGCAGTGTGAATTTGAGCTATTCATTTGGCCTCTTTGAGTTTCAGTTTCCTCACCAGAAAATGGAGATAACATGTAATCCACCATCCCACAGAGTCCCTGTGACTGAGAAGGAAGTGAGACAATGCATATGCAGGAGGATTGTACAACAATGCCGCCGTGACCAGCATCACCAGGATGAGACATTGACTCAAGACAGTTCAGGAGTCAGAGGGCGGAGCCCGTTCTAGAGGACTCTGCAACAAGTTCCCATCTTTCCCCTTCAAAATTCTGTGATTTTTTCTATCAAAATTAAGACATCTCTTAACAACAATTTGGGAATACAGGTAAGACGACGATAACATAGGTGAGATACAGAGGGTGTCAATATAAACTGCTCAGTGACATGCCTCCAGGTCACCAACTTAAGGTCTAATTTTTCACTAACTTGATTCTCACTGTTATGGTTTGTGTCTAGGTGTACACCCCAGAGTCTCATGCAGTCATAGGGCGGCTTGGCTTCTGGAGTTTGTGATTCATCCTTGATCTAATGCCGGGATTACAGGTTACGAGTGCTGCACCCTGGCCTTGGGGTGGGGAATCTGCATTACAATGTAAGGAGGGGAGAGAGGCTAGCTGCTGCCTGAGTGGTTGCCCTCCCTTTGCTCTCTGCTCTTTGCCACTGCCATAAAGGTTGCCCTCTGCCATGTGCTGCTCTGCCTTGGAGCCAGCTGAGTATGAATTGAAACCCTCAGTAACTGCGAGCTAAATAAACCTTTCCTTCCTTCATTTTGGGTATCAGGTATTTATCCTAGCAATGAGAGAAGAGTAACTGAGACACTCACCTTGTTTTCTCAGTCCAAGCAGGAATGTTAGCTTTCCCTAAATGGCTCCTATGTGCCAGACACCTTGTAGATATTCCATTTCGCATTCACAGAGAGATGAGTGTTAGTTCAGTTTATAGATGAAGAAATCGAGGCTTAGGATGCTTGGTCAGGATTACAGAAATCATGCGCAGAAGTGCCACCATTTAAACTAGAGCTGACTATGACGTTACTTTTCTCCTACAACATTGTCAACCCAGACACAGAAACGTCCACCTCTTGGTTTTCCACCGCCACAGAGCTAATCAGAATGTGCAGTGCAGATGGTCACGTGTTTCACTTTCTTCTTTTAACCTTAACTGAAAACAAGTAATACATTTAATTGGTTCATTATCCTTTTCTATCCTCTGTGGCTCCCCTGAATTTTGGTTGCCAACAAGACATAAAATAGATGATAAGAAAAGCTGAAGGAAGCCAAGGGACTTTCCTCCAAATGGACCATCACTTAAATCATCATTGGTGGTTATGTAATTGGGGTAAGAAGCCAACTTGAGCAGAATTTATAAATACACAAGAGCCTCCATGGCTTGGGCTGGTTGTTTCCAACCTGGGGTCCCAAGGTGCCTGGCTTTCTTCAAAGGAATAAAGCAAAGGGCCATCATCAATTAACTTTCAATTTTTTAACAAGTGAAGCATTGTTCACTTCAGTAAAAGTGGACAGTCTAATATAAATATCCAAGTATCTTTTTTTGCTTTGACCTAGAGTTAAAGATACACTCATGTAAAATAAGTAGCGTTAGTCTTAACTTCATACTAACAAACGCAACAACAAATGCTTACTGAGCACTTTATGCTGGGTACTTCTCATACATTGTCCCATTTGATACTCAAAATATCACAGCAAGATGGACATTACATGCTCTCATCAGTAAGGAAACTGAGGCACAGAGGGAAGTCCCTTCCCCAGCTTGACAATGCTAGTAGATGTGAGGACTGAGCCCTCCTTGTTCTGATTTTCTTTCTCTTGGGGACTGGAAGCAATGTTTGGCAGAAATGTGCATTGCAATAGAAAAGTAGAGCATCTATTTAACTTTCAAAGCAAAAGTTTACTATGATAAAGGATATATTGCAGTTGACCTGCTTAAAAATACTACCTGTCCCTCTGCACACACTTGTTTCATCATTCTGGCCACATTCCAAAGCACTTCTGGAAGTTGTATTTGGGGAACACCTTTAGCTGCACTGTCATGCCTGCCTCTGTTATCCTGAACTGATTCAAAATACTTACTTTCATAGTAGTTTTGAGTTTGGGGAAGAGCCGGAAGCCACACCTTCCAGATCCAGTAAACAATATGGATGAGCACACACTAATATTCTATGAACCTGCCTTTCCATAGAACAGCACTCAGCAACAACATTTGCTGTATTTTTAATTACACCTTATAAAGACACTCATGCAAGTAGGCTCCAGAACTGCAATTTGCAATGGTAAAACATCTGGGACGAGCTGAGCTTCGCCATTCTTCAAATGAGCCTCCTGGAGTGCACAGTGGCACTGAGAAGTTCAGCTCATCCGTGCCACAGGAGATCCCTAAAGGCAGTGCAAGGCAACGTAACCTGGTAGTGAGTCAAGCAAGGAAACACACACACACACACACACACTGCTAAACCAATTTCATTGCAATGCAAGAGAGGAAGAGGGGCTGGGTTGTTTTAGTCCTGGAGTTATATTACAATAACATTTGGACTTCTCCTTACTCATCTGGGAGAGGGACTCCCCTGGTACCGAGGCTATTAGTACGTTTCATGTTTTGAGAAGCAAAACACAACTGGTAAAAGTGTGATCTTGGGAACCGAACTACCTGATTCAAACCTGGGGTTGACGCTCACTAGCTTGACAAGCGACTTAGCCTGCGCCTCAGTTTCTTCATCTGTAACGTGGGGTAACAGTTGTAATACCTAGCTGATAGGATTGATGAGGGGATTAAAGAGATAGTAATTACAAAACATGTAAAGCCACAGATGGCAAGTGGTGCAAACAGCATATGCTACCTACTGTTGAGGGAAGAAGGCTATGGAGGCAGTAGAGAAACCTGTGCCTGGCTTTTAAGCAAACAGAACAATAAAAATCAGAATAATGGCTACCACCAGAGAAATGAAAAAGCTCATTGTTAAAAAGTGTGCTATTGCAGAGTTGGGGCTGATGGTACTTTGCTTCTTGACCTGTGCGGTATCTCGCCAGGTATTCAGTTTGCAAAAAACTATTTGGTTTTTTTTTTTTTCCTTCAGGTTTTGAGCACTTCTTTGCATGTGTGTTTATTTGATAGCACATTAGAAAAATGTCATGACAATGAAAACAAAGAAGGAAGAGGAAAAGTGAAAAGGAGCCCTGGTAAGTGTGACCTCCCTGTCACTATGCACTTTTGTGACAAAGGGTGACAGAAAATCCGAGCTGAAGTCTGTGTCTGATTTCTTTTTTTGGATGATAATACTTGGGCATGAAGAGTGGATAAGTGGCAGAAGGACACCTGGAATGGAACAGGACTCCTGAGGACTGATTTCCCAGCTATGGGGGAGTCCTCCAAGCCTGGCTGGGGAGAAGTTGCTGGAGGCCCAGAGCTTGCCTGAAAGCTAGACAGGGATCTAGAAGGCCCAAGGGACAGCCAGACACAGGGCACTCGGCAGCAGGCCTGGCACAGCTGGTGGGGCAGTGGAGAAGGTGATGGCCCTGAAGGAAGCTGATTACTCAACCTGCAGGCCACCAGCACTAAGGTCTTGGGAGACCTGGAAAATTATTCCAGCAGTTTCTCAGCAGCTCAATGGCATCTCCCATGACACCCCTGGGGGATATGTCAGGTAGGCAGAGGTTTTAGCCGGAGGCCTTTTATCTCCAGCTTCTGCAGAGAGACTGCAACTGTTCACTGCCCACTTCATCTCTCTGAACAGGGACAGCAGGGAAAGCTGGAGAGGCCCAAAGAACATGCAGAGCAGGCGGCTACTTCCCACACTGTGTAAGTGAAGGCACCGCTTAAAATCACTCAGCCATCTGAGGTCCCACTGGAGCAGAATGTCCATTTCCTATCCAGGGTCAGAAACCAGAGGCAGCAGAAGTTGCTTGCAGTGGGACAGGACTCCACAAGATCTCAAGTGTGTTAGGAGGACTGAGAAGGACTGCATGAAACCTTCAATCGCAACTCTAAAACTAATGTGTACTAAAATAAAAATGTCCAATGCACAATCACTGCAGATCTATTTAAAAAAAAAATCACCTGAATATTCACTCCCTGCCTTCATCCCCCAATTTTATAGAATGCCATCATGAGTCAGGTATGGGTTGAACTGGTAGAAGTAAGTTGTGAATAAGAAAGAGAAAAGGGCACTGGGGAGAGAGAGAGAGGAAGAAAAATGGAGAGGAAGAGGGACAGAGATTACATGCTTGAACAAAGCACCCTGAAGAGAAGTACCAGCTGCTAGAAGAGCAAGAGCAAGCAGATTAAACTGAAAGATGAGCTCGGAGGTAGAGCTCATGCTTAGCATGCGCAAAAGCATGGATTTAATCTCTGGCACCGAAGAAGTTAATCGTAGTGGTAACAACAATATCAGACCATGTGCTGTCAGTCTCCCTTTTCCATCCCCAGATGAACTCCCACATGCAGGACATTTCTTTACAGGCCAGGTTGTCATGGGTGAGAACACCACACCCTGGAAGCCAGAGGCCAATGGGATCTGCAAGGCAAGTATTACAGTCCCTTGGACAGACTCAGCATAGCCAGGCAAAATTTAGACTTCAGAGACTCGGCCCACGTGGATCAAGCAACCCAAATGCACAGGTCACTTCATATGGAACACTGATGCTGATATCTGGGAAAATACAGCTTGCTGAGAGTTCCCTGAGAAATTCCATTCCACACTTTTAATAGCACCATGTAAGGACAGATGGGAACAGAAGCCTCAGGAGGCCAGGGTTCTGACTGTTTCATTTGACATTCAACCCAGAACACCTGGAAGCTGTCTGGCACCCAGTAGGTTTTCTTTTTATTTTCCGTTGTTTTTTTTTTTTTTTTCTAAATTGAGAAACAAATATCAATGAGATAATTTCAAAGCTGATTAATAGGACAGTTTTAATAATTAATGCATTGTACATTGTTATCGTCCTAGTAGTTATCCATAGTACAAGAAGCAGACAGGATATCCTGTCCAAACACTATTAGTACAAATCTTTCTTCTCATTGAATTAAGCGAAAGTAGCTGCATATCTATCCTGACTATCCTGTATATACAAATACAAAATCATCCTTCCTTTCAAGCCCCTTTTTTTGTTTAGTCCTATCAGAGATGGGTATTCCGTTGGCACCTAAATACTGTAGGTGCTTGTCACTCCAGCACAGTCCTACAATCCACAACAGTAGTGGGTTATCCACCGAAGTGGTTGACTTGAGCTCAGCATATTAATATGGCTTGACTTTGTATACCTCATTTTTATACTTTCCTGCTGGATGGTTAAGACCAAAATAAAGCGAGACCTATATAACAAGAAATGTAACCTCTGTATCTGACAAGGTCACCCAAGGAGGTTTTCAAATACTACTTTGCAGGTTGTGTCAGTGCGTCATCATGAAGAATTCCCCCCGCCTTGTGATGGGAGAATGTCGGAAACCCCCAAATCAGGATGACAGCACTATGTGCCTGGGAGCCAACAGAACCCACAAGGCATCGCATGGGAATTTTATGGGGATGCTGAAGCCGCCTGCCTGGGGGCCACAGGTTGAGAGGCCCAGAAAGAACACAAGAGGTTTCAACCTGCAGAAATAAGCCTGAGTGTGGGGAGGAGGGATTTTTGTAAGAATCAAACCCTGAGTGGAATGCGGAAGTAGAAAAAGGAGTTTTTTAGAGAAGGCAAAGAAAAGGCTACTGCAGGTGGGAGACTATGCATGCAGGAGGAGGCTGGAAGTGGCTGGCGGGCTGGAGGAAGCGTGGGTAAGGAGTATGAGGCTGGCATGTCCCTAAGCAAGGCCAGCCAGCAGGACGACATGGCAGGAGGCTGCTGCTGTCCCCAAGGAAGGTGCACTGAACATAGCACCTTCATTTAACAGGGATGTAGAATTTCCCAACCCCTAAAGAGAGCGAGGGAGAGAAGGAGAGAGAGAGGGAAGGAGAGCGGCAAGAGGGAGACAGGGAGGGAAGGAAGCAGAGAGAGAGAGAGAGAGAGAGAGAGAGAGAGAGAGAGAGAGAGAGACTGTAAGGCTGGCTGAGTTTCTCCTACTTTTGGAGCCTGGGCAATATAGCTGCAGCTGTACCCCATTTTCCTTTTGCAAAAGAACAAGGCAGGGGTTGTTTATTCTCCAGGTGGCTTCACTGAGACCCATAGAATAGGTTTCTGTGTTGACTGGGGCTCTTGGCTCTAGGGTTAGCCTGAGAGAGAAATTAGGTCACATTAATCACACTGATGTCATATATCCAGCTTTCTTAATGGGAGCCTTGATGGAGGGTGGGGAAGGGTGCGGCAGAGAGCTGAGTCACCCCAGAAGGGAACTGCACAGGCTGCCCGGGAGGGGCAGGAGCACAGCCAACAGGTGGCCAGTGGCTGCCTCAAGGCCTTTGAAGTTCCCTCTGCAGTGTCTGGCCGCGTGCAGGAGTGACTAGTGACTAGTGACTAGTGACTAGTGAGTTCAGGCTGCCACGCTTCTCCCCTCCCATAAGGGTGGGGTGGTATTCCTACGAAGGCTGCTGCGAGGAGGTGAACGATTGGAAGCAGACAGCCAGAAGACAGAGTACAGGCCAGCCCTGACCTTACTGAAGGCAGCTCAGCGTCACTCACGCTTTTTCAGGGCTCTCCGCTGCTTGGTGTACGTCCCACTGTGTCCGAGCTGTCTTCTGAGCATGCCTCAACCAGGCTCTGTGTGCCTGAGGCATTAGCAAGATGAACAGGAAGAGGGCTGTCGGGAGATAAGCGTATCACGTTTCCAACTATGGTGCTGACTCCTCGCAAACTCAGAATGCGGGTGGCCGTGATTGGCTGAGCTGTTTGCTTTTGTGGTTTCCAGCAGTCTTTCCAAACACCTGTGTGTGGACCAGCTGCCTCAGGATCCAGATGCCTGATGAACATGCAGATTTCTGATTCTGCAGGTCCAGGGTGGAGTGCAGCTTAGTTGGGAGACACCCAGGTGAGGATGCTGAACTGCCAGATTTTGAAAGCCGTTGCCCAGAGAGCCGAACGCAGATGGGCCTGGGAAGGAGGCAGTGATCTTGGAGCACGGGCTTCCACTACACGCTGCTCACTGCTCTGCCACACGATAGCGTCACTAGTTGTGAGCGTCTTAGAAATGAACACAGGGCTGGGGAGATAGCTTAGTAGAATAAGTGCCTGCCTCGCAAATGCAAGGTGCTGAGTTCAACCCTAGTACCACAAAAAAGAAAAGAAAGAATGAAAGTAAGAGAGAGAGAGAGAGAGAGAGAGAGAGAGAGAGAGAGAGAGAGAGAGAGAGAGAGAGAAAGAAAGGGAAATGAACACAGTGCAGCCTTGCAAAGCAGAACCTACATTTTAGCCGCTGAGGGACGTGTTGCACATCGTAGCTTGAGGCTCTCTCGGCTCTGCTCCACCTCACTCACACATCTACCACCTGTTAGCTTCCTTGTTTGAGAGAGCCCCTGGCCTCAGCGGGCCTCTAATCCATCCTGCTAACTCATCAATTTAGAGGTCTGGATGCTACAAAGAAGCATCCAGGCATGGTGGCCCAGTCCTATAATCCCAGAACTTTGAAGGCTGAGGCAGGAGGATCACTGGGCATTCAAGACCACCCTCGACTACAAGGGGAGCTCAAGGTCAGCCTGAACTGCCTAGCAAGATCAGAGAAAGAAAGACAGTCTTGCTCTTGCAGCTTAACATTGAGTGTTTGTATAGATCAGAGATAGAGATGATCTCAACAGGGTTATTGCATCAATTTCCCATTACTGCTATAACCTATGTTGCAAATGAAGTAGATTCAAAGAATGTATTTATTGCAGTTTTGGAGGTTGAAACTCAAATGATCTTGCTGGAACACAACAAAGGGGTCGGCATGAACCCATTTTGTCACCTTAACCAGCTTTTAGTGTTCCTTGGGTTGCAGTCCTTCATTTCATCTTCCAAGGTCCCACTGTAACAGTATCAGATCTTCTAACCCACCCTTTAGACTACTTCTGTCTTATAAAGACTCTTGAGATTATATCGGTCCTATCCAGAATACCAAGATTAATCCCCCAATCTTTACTCACATTGTCAAGTCCCTTTTACATTGTTACGTAACAGTCACAGCTCTAAGAGTTAGGACTTGGGCATCTTTGGAAGATTATCCCTCCTGCCACCATCATGTCAAACTAACCTGGTGCCTGCACAGGGCATCTGGTAGGGGGCAATTCGCTTTCCCACTCAGTCCAAGGTTCCAGATGAAAGAAGAATCCAGAACTTTAGGAGCATCGCAGGCCCCCTCTGTCATAGCAGTTTCTGACTCAGATGGTTTGAGCTGAGCCC
This sequence comes from Ctenomys sociabilis, assembly GCA_004027165.1. NCBI lineage: Eukaryota > Metazoa > Chordata > Mammalia > Rodentia > Ctenomyidae > Ctenomys > Ctenomys sociabilis. The sequence continues at coordinate 124,759 of PVKA01001163.1, read as the reverse complement.
CAAGAGTCTGCGCTTCTAACACGTTAGCAGGCAGTGCACACGGTGCTGGTGGTGGCCGTGGTGGCGTAACACTGAGAACCGCTGTCCTGGCAGGAGGAGGATGACTTCCAAATCAGGCAGACCAAGGTTTAACAAGCGCTCCACCATTGGGTAAAGTAAGCATTCAGAGACTCAGTTTTCTCATTTCTAGGGAGTTCTTGTAAGGATGAAATGATTCGAATTTGAAGACGGGTGGCTTCTGTCGAGTAGAGATTAAGAACATGTTGAATTAGAGGTCACAGATTTTTTTTCCTCTTCACTTCAGACACAGGAGTTTCATGTTATTGTGTTGGGCCAGGAACAAAGAGACCCTGCTATGGATTAGGAACTGCTCTGCGACATATGAAAGGGGCCTGTGTCCCACACCCCAGCAAGCCACCCAGACCTTTGTGAGGCTGCTGCAGGAGCTGTTTGTCAGTCTCTGAAGGGCTGTGACCCAGGGCCAGAGGCCTTCCTCCCACAGCTGGGCTCTTTCCTGCATTCAAGAGGGAAGCTATCTGGCTGCAGAAGGCCTTTGATGGGAGATGGAGGGAAGGGGGCCGCTGGGCTGGTCAGTAGAGGTAGGGCCGTATTTCTGCACAGTGGTATCTCTTACCAGTACCTAGAAAACTTTTTGCCATAAAGAGCCAGATAGCAAATATTTTTTTGTTTTTCCAGCCATGTCTTCTCTGCCACAGGCACCCCACTTTGAGCCACACACAATACATTTTCAGATAAGCATGTCTGTGTGCCAGTAAAACTTTATTTAAAAACCAGAAATCAGGCTGGATTTTTGCCTGAGCATCACTGATGGGGCCCCCATTTTTTTTTTAATGTTTTAAAAAAATTTATTGATTTGGTACAGGGTCACATTATGCAGCTCTGACTCATAGTGATCCTCCTGTCTCAGCCTCCCCAGCACTGGGATTACAGGCCTATGCCACCAAGTCCAGTTTAGGGGCCCACATTTTTGCTTTCAAATTTCTGTTTGTCTTTCAGTAGGGCCACCACACACCTCAGGTAAATGATGGTCAGAGTTGGCTCAAACTCAGTGCTAGATGAGAAACCCCACTACCCAATATTTATCAGAGTGTGAGCTGTTACATGAGACTTCAAGCAGTGACTTCCTATCTGTGGAAAGCATTCCCAGTGTGAAGGCCAAATGACTAAAATGGGCCTTCAACTGCAGAGGAAATTCAGGCTTCTGGGCTCCTCATGGAGCATCTGGGCTTTGTGCAAAGCCCCAGGTCCACACAATCAACCTGGGTGCAGCTTAACCTTCAGGAAATAACCCCTCAGGAAAGTGTTGTGTAATAAAAGGATCCTATTTCCATTCTACCACCTCTTGCCTTTTTTAAAAAAGTCTGAAACATGTTCAGAAACCTGTCAGGCTGTGCATGAGCGATGAGTCAGAAGGTAAACCAAACTAGTTTGCTCTCCTTAACACCTGACAGCTGCATCAGTCGCTCTTCCCTCCATGCTGAAGGTGGTGTTATGTGGATGGGCAGCTGTCACTTGCAAGAGGTCCTGGGCACATGACCACTAAACTCAGGAGGTGGCCCATAGTTAGGGCACCGTCACAGGTGTTACGAACATCAGAACTTTGACCTGGTGGTGTAATTGCTGACCCTAATTAAAGTAGCTACCTATACCTATAAAATGTTCAGTGTTATCAGCCAGATGCTTAGCCAAAAGGAGGCACTGGCCATTGGGTCCTTATTGGCCAGAGGCACTGGAGGCCTAGAGGAGGACTGGCTCTACCTCTTCCATTCCTGTTGTCGCCTAGAAGTAGTCATTAAGTATGCAAGTGGGAGAAAGGAAAGCAGCTACCCTTCCTATGTACAAAGTATACTTCAGTTTGTTAGTTGCCCAGGTAATAGTTCCAATTACAGTTCCTGATACTTTTGCTTCTTAGCAACGGCTGGTCACTGTGCTCCGTAGCTCATCACTATGATGTACATTGTAGAAACCAACCACAATTGACAATCCATTCTGCCTCTGTACTTCCTGCTTGCTTATCCCTGGACCACCAGAGATTTGGGCCTAATATTTTGAAAATTATTCTAAGCAGTGTCCATCCATGTAAATAAATCTTCCTGCAAATCCTTGGTGTTGCTTTGGTGTTTTTCTCACTGTTGCATCTGGTACTTCAGCCAGGAAGGCCAACCACGCTGACCTCTTTAGTTTTGGTCCTTGAGGATGGAGCAAGGGCCTTTGCACAATAGGAAGGCATGCCTTTGAGATTTCTCAAGTTCCTGCAGAGGTCTGGAGGATTCCTGGCTCCCTGCTTGAATGGCTTACATCAGACTCTAGAGAGGAGGATACAGTCTGTCTGTTGGCCTGCCTGCATGTCTGCCTGCCTGATTCTGGTAAGAGCCCTGGGGACAGCCGAGTTAGTCTCCTGTCAGTACTGCTCAATTCAAGTGGAAGGGGAGTCTGGTCATTTCTCATTAGTCAGTACCACTCTCAAGAGAAGGGGGTCGCAGTGTTTAATCTCAACATCCCTGCTGAATGAATGTGAGCGAGTGAAGCAGACAGCATAAGCAATAGGCTGCCCCATCTGTGCACCAAGACTGGGAAGCCCTGGAAGCAGCGACTGATGTGGATTGGGCCCTCACCCATGGGTCCTGGTGGTGATTCACAGAGATATAACGGAGACCTCACACCCTCCCAAGCTAAGTCTCGCCTAAGTCCCCATAAGAAGTGTGGCCAGGAAGGCATCTGAGTGGTCTCTCTCTCTCTCTTTTGGAGGGAACCCAGCTTGTGTCTGTTCAAGGGAACACAACACACATATGGGAAGTCAGAGATGGGAACTGATTAGTCAGAACCCAACAGACTCTGACTGCAGGATGAGGTCCATTCTTCCCGAGATTTCTGCCTTGGTGTCCTCATCAGCCACTATATTTCCTGCCAACGCCGCCCCCCCCAATGCCTCTGCTTCCAGTCAACTGAACTGGACCCAGCTAGCCATTGCCTGCTCAGCCGCAGAAGCCCTCCCTTCTACGCCTATCCTGGTCAGGTGGTGTCATCTAACACCCACCCAAAATGACTGTCAGCAATCTCTTCTGATTTCTGCACTGTGACTAAAGAAACAGTGGGCTGTCAGCCCTTAGGAATGAGTTGCCATGGCCTTTCCAGAGCTCACCTTGCCTAGAAACAACCCAGTCAAGTGCTTCTCAATGACATCAAATAGAGAAAGCAGAAAGACTATCAACCACTATTAATCAGAAACCTGATAAAAGAAAAGCACCTGACCTATTTCCCTCACCTGTCCCCCACCTTCCTAAAGCTCAAGTGATCATCCTTTGACCTACAGCCTTGACTGTACTATATTTGACCTTTTTTTTTTTTTTTTTTTTTTTGTCTTTTGTGAGACAGGGTCTCACTATGCAGTTCAGGCTGGCCTTAGGCTCATTTTGTAGCTCAAGCCGGTCTCAAACTCACAGCAATCCTCCTGCCTCAGCCATAACTCTCACCCCTGAAAAAAAGATAAAAATCACTCTACTAAGGAGAAAATCACTACATACAAGTACATGGTATATTTGAAATTCTTATACAACTTTAAAGTTTGCTTCTATGGTTGGAGATAGCAGGTTAATGGTTACTATAGTCTGTCAATAGTTAAGCTATATTGAGACTACAGTTATTAGCCAGGATGTCATTATGTTATAATCAGTTTTTCTCCCATGTATGATAATGCTGTGATTGCATGAAATCATAATCTACACCACCGTCCAGTACCAACTGGCTGGTGTTGAGCTAAATAGTAACTTTTCATCCTTTATAAGTTGTGAAGGTAAATTCTTGGGATAGCCCTAAAGAACTGCCTATGCCTAGAGGACATCCCTGAAGAACAGACACAGCCTAGAGAAACCTCAGTACTAGTGATAAAGCTATTGTAAGAAATTGGCAAGCATTAACATAGGAAACAGAATAAAATTAAAAAGCTAAAACAGAATGTGAGAAGACACAGAAGAAAATGCAGTCTCAGACCCTACCCCACCCAAGACAAGCCTAGAACACAATGAGATAAAAGAAATTGGAAATCAGACACTGGATCTTTCTGAGATGATAACAAGAGGAGTGAAAAAAAAAAAATAAGCAAAAAAGGTTACAGAGAAAGTAATCTCTCAAGTACAGAAAGAGAAGGCACAGATAAAGAGTAGATGAGATTAGAAAAATGATGGAAACAAAAATGTCCAAAATAAGAAAGAAATTGAATCCATGTAGCAGATCCAAACAACAATCTAACAGAATACATTCTCCACTGAAAGTACATTCAATAGGTTGTATTGAAGAGAGGGTAGAACATCAGATCTTAAAGACAGAGTTGTAGCTAGTGATCATGAAAAGAAAGACATCTTAAAAAATAACAAGAAACCATGAAAAATCAAGCCAACAGCTACAAGATGATTCAAAGAAAAATAACATAAGATTTACTGAAATCCATAAAAAAGCTAGTGACAGCACCAATGCCATAAAAAAAAAAAAAAATTTCTTCAGAGAAATAATGGCAGAAAACTAACCAAGTGTGGATAAAGAATTCTACACACAGATAAATGAATACTATAAAACTCCAAATAGCCATGACCAAAATAACACTACACCAAGACACATAATAAGCAAGACTCCAGAATTTCAGCACAAGAACACAAGCTGTTAGAGAAAAGGAACAGACTGCCCATCAGAATTATGGCAGACTTCGCAGCACAAAGACTCAAGTCAAGAAGAGCTCAGAAGTATTTCCAGACCTAAAAGAAAACACCTTTTAACCCAGATTGATGTACCCTAAAAAACTCTTTCAAAACTATTGGAGAAATAAGATACTTCCAGGACAATGACAATTAAATAAATTCATGACCACCAAACCAAACCTGCAGGGAGTACTGTAAGTTATTCTAGACAGAAATAAAAATAGCCAGTTTCAAAAACAAAAACAGAAAGAAGCCACTAGGCATGGCAAGCAATTAAACAGTGGGGGGAAAGCAGGGAAAGAGCAGCAGGTAAATATCATGACAAAGATAAGTCAACACGTATCCGTTATAACCATCAATGTGAAATTACCTCAATTCACCAATTAAAAGGAACAGCGTGAAAGAATGGATCAAGAAACAAGACCCAACAATATGCTATATACAAAAAGTGCATTTAACTAAAGATGAAATTCATAGACTAAAAATCAAAGGATGGAAAACAACCTTCCATGCAATAGGAACCCACTAAAAAGTAGGGTAGGTATTCTGTCTGCAGACATCATGAACTTCAAACCAGATAAAGAGGTAAAAAGAAAGGTCATTATATTCCTGTTAGAACACTTCAAGAAGAAGAAGTGATAATCATAAATATGCATGCACCAAATAGGCTAGGGAGATGGCTCAGTAGAATAAGCAAGCACTTCCCTGGCAAGCGCAAGGGCCTGAGTTCAATCCCCGGTTCCGCAAAAAAAAAAAAAAAAATTCAACCAAATATAGGAGCACCCAACTATATAAGACAAGTATTAATAGATATGAAAAGTCAAATAAGCAATGACAGAAATGTAAGAGGAGAACTTAATACCCCATTATCACGAAGAGATAAATCAACTAGACAAAAAGTGAGCAGATAAATAGAACCCAACCAAACCTGTGAACAAACGGACTTAGTAGCCATGTTTCCAGGAGATTCTATCTGACATCATCTGAATGTCCATTCTTCTCATCTGTACATGAGATGTTCTCTAATAGAGGTCATATACTAGCTAATAGAACATGCTTAAGTAGATGTAAAGGAATTGAAACTATCCCATGCATATCATCTAACTATAGTGCAATGAAAATGGAAATTAATGGCAAAACAACCCCACAGAAACTCCACAAACACATGGAATTAAATAACACACCCCTACATAACCAATTAGTCACAGATGAAACTAAGAAGAAACTAAACAATATCTAGCCTTTCCTTCCGGAGGCGTGGCTGAAAGATGGCAGTACAGATTTCTAAGAAGATGAAGTCTGTTGCTGAAGGCATCTTCAAAGCTGAACTGAATAAGTTCCTCACTAAAGGGATGGCTACTCTGGCACTGAAGTCAGAGTCACATCCACCAGGACAGAAATCATTATTTTAGCCACCAGGACATCGACTGTTCTTGGTGAGAAGGGCCGGAGGATCCACGAGTTGACTGCTGTCATTCAGAAGAGGTTTGGCTTCCCTGAGGGCAGTGTGGAGCTTTATGCTGAGAAGGTGGCAATGAGAGGTCACTGTGCCTTTGCCCAGGCAGTCTCGGTGTTACAAACTCCTAGGAGGGATTGCTGTGCAGAGGGCTTGCTATGGTGTGCTGCAGCTCATCATGGACAGTGGAGCTAAGGGCTGTGAGGTCATGGTATCTGGGAAACTCCAAGGACAGAGGGATAAGTCCATGAAGTTTGTGGATGGCCTGATGACCCACTGTGTTGACATAGCCATATGCCACATGCTGTTCAGGCAGGGTATGTTGAGTATCAAAGTAAAGATCACACTGCCCTGAGATCCAAGTGGGAAGATTGACCCCCAAGAAGCCTCTGCCTGAGTGTGTGAGCACTGTGGAACCCAGAGATGAGACCCTGCCCACCACTGCCATCTCAGAGCAGAGGGGTGGGAAATCAGAGCAGCCTGCCACATCCTAGCCAGGCCCTACTGCATAACAGGGTGTTCCCAGCAGCAGTATTGGAAAATGGGGGCTTCTGTGCAGAGACATTTAATAAATCTTGCACAAAGACTGAAAAAAAAAATATGTACAACTAAATGAGAAAGCAGGTACAACCTATTGGAACTTACGAGAAGCAATGACATCTATCATGGTGACGTCTCCCATCGGGAAGTCAAAATGAGCACACATAAACAACCTAGAGAAATCACTAGCAGAGTTCAAAGACAACCCACAGAGTGGGAAAAAAAATTTAGCCAATGGTATCTCAGATGAAGGACTTCTATCTAAAACATATAAAAAATTGAAAAAAATCAGAACCCCAATTTTTAATTAATTAATTAATTGGTACAGGATCTCACTATGCATCCCAAACTCATGGTAACTCTCCTGTCTCAGCCTCCCCAGCATTGACATTACAGGTGTATACCACCATGCCCGGTTTCAGTGGCCAACTCAGCACCCGGGGCAGGCAAGGCATGCAGTACCAGGGATCAAGCCCCTGTCCTTGCTCTTTCCAGGCAGGTGCTTAAACTGCTGAGCTATCTTTCCAGCCCAGATCTCCCCAAATTTAAAGACCCAATTCAAAAATGGGATCTGAGATAAATATACACTTCTCAGATGAAGAAATACAAGTAAATAAATATATAAAAAAGTTCAACATCATCATTGGTCATTCAGGAGAAACAAATTAGAACAACATGGAGCTATCTCATTCCCAGAAGAATCGCTGTCATGAAGAAATCAGACAGTAACAAATGCTTGAGGGGTTCCGGGGGAATAAAGGAGCCTTACTCCACTTTTGGTGGGAGCATAGACTAATATAATCACTGTGAAATCAGTGTGGAGATTCTTTAAAAAACTAGGATTTGAGTCGCCTGGCTAGCTCAGTCGGTAGAGCATGAGACTCTTAAAAAACTAGGATTTGAGGTCCTATTTGACCCATATATTCCCCTTCTGGGTATTTTCCCAGAAGAATTAAAAACATCATACCACAGTGATGTACATGCACCCATGTTTATAACAGCACAATTTGTAATAGTTAAGTCGTGGAAACAACCCCGATACCCATTAACTGAGGAACAGATAAAAAGGATCAAGTATTCTTATGAAATGAAGTACTACTAAGCTATAAAGAAGGATAAACTTGAGACTTTTATAGGTAAATGGATACAACTTGAGAGTGTATTCATAAGTGAAATAAATCAGTCTTGCATATGTAAACATTGTATTGTGTTCCTTGTGTGAGAAGCTAAAAAGTGTAAATAAAGTCCAAAATATACAGTAGATACTGTAAAATGGGAAGAAACTATTCAAATAGAAAAAGGAACTAGGATGGGGAAAGGAGAAAGAAAGGAAGGGAAAGGTAAAAGATAGATATAATATTATATATATATATATATATATATATATATATATATATATATATATATATATATATATGTTAAGATAGCTATACTACTAATTTCTATTCATCAATAAAACGATTTGTGTTCATATCATTTGATAAGTTTTTCATGCCTATATCTGGTAATCTGAACAACTACTTTGAAAATAACAGTAAGTAATGTACTAATCATTGTTACTGTCCTAGTACCTTGTTTTGAAATTTTTTTTGTACCATTGACTTTATTTTTTTCTCTTCAAAATAAAAAAGAATGAAGCTTTCCAGTATATATTACATAAGAGATTATAAATGTCCATGTCCTTTTACCTAAGCGTGTAGATTGCTTGTAAAACTGGCCCAATTTCTTGGTCCCTCCCTGTTTCCACTCCTTGCAATGTGACTTTATAGCTCCTCTCATGGAAGAAAGAAATCCATTTTCCCACTCATGAATTGGGCCTGGTAGTTACTTAGCCAACAGAAGGTTCCAGAAGTGGGTCTGTGTGTTTTTCGCCTCCCTGTGTGCTCTCTCGCAGCCCTGTCTAGGCATCATGAGCCACATCATGCCCAGCTTGCTGGAGGCTGTGGCCGTAAGAAGCCGACACAAGCTGTCCTCCCTAGTGCCACCTTAGACATCCCGGCTGGCTACGCACACGCAATTCAGTCCAGTCTCTGTAATAAGAACCATTTAGATGAAGCCAAACCAAGTTGCTGAATCATGAGCTAAACAAACTATGGTTTGAGACTAGTTCAGATCTGTAATATCTATGCAAGAGTCAAAAACTTTTCAGTTTTTGTATTAGCATATGTCATTAGTACAGAACACAGTGATCACATTTGTCATGGAGTTTGTACATGTAAGAATACACCTTAGTTCTTTTTTGTGTCCCCTTCTTGTCCCCTCACTTACTTCCTCCTTTTATCTCTTAGTCTCTCCCCCTTTTGCAAAAGATCTAGCTTCCTTTTTGCTATTATCTACCTTTTAGTTTTCTCTTTAATTTATTTATACTTTGGGTTCCTCATATAAGAGAAATCATGTGATAATTAAACTTATGTATCTGATTTATGTTACTTAATATTATGGTCCCAAGGTGCATCTATTTTTCTAGAAATGACACAAGTTTTTGTTTCTTTATGGCAAAAGAGTACTCTGTTATATATGAATCCACATCTCCTCCGCCCATTCACCTGCGATGGGCATGTGGGCCGCTCTGAGACTTCCCTACTACGAACGGTGCTGCCAAAGCACGCATCACTGTAGTATGACAGTTGTAATGCTCCCAGGAAGATACCTAGATGGGCGACAGCTGGGTGAAATGGAATTTCTAGTGTTGGTGTTCTGAGGAAACTTCATACTGATTTCCATTCAGTAACATTGTTGACTGGGATTCTTACTAGTCACAAAAATCACCAGAAAATGTGCTATTATAGAAAAACTCATTTTAGTATTAATTACAACAGCAAAAACAACTTTTGTGAAATCTTAAATAATTAATGGTGCATTAAGATTGGCAAGATAGACCTTGATGTATCTGTATGGTGCAATTGTATATAACAGTCATTTATATATACAAAGATTTAATATCTGACAAACCTCCCGTTGAATAATATATATACGGTGTGGCCATGCTGCGGAGTACTCTGTAGGTATAAAAGGAAACAAGGAATGTTTCCATATTCTATAAATCTTTGAGTGTTTAGTTTTAAAAATGAATTCTGAAAGTGCAGAGCAACGGAGCCAGTCATGGCGGCCCGGAATCTCAGCCTTCAGTGGTTGGAGCCAGGAGGATCACGGTGAGTATAAAAACAGCCTGAGTGATACAGTGAGGCTGTCTCAAAATCATTCATAGGGAAGGGATCTAGGAAAAGTACACAGGAAAGAAGGCAAGATTAACAGGCTGAGCACAGGATTTTTTAATTGTTGAAACTGTTCTGTATGCCACTACAATGGAAATTTCTTCCATCTTACCTTTGTCCAAATCCATACAATGTGCAATGCCAAGAGCAATTTCTACTATGAGCTTTGGGTGATAGGACAGTTCAGTACAGGTTTCTTGGTTATAGCAAATGTACCTCTCAGGGAGGAGGGGACCTTCAGAGCAGGGGAAGATATATAGGCGTGAGAACACAGGCTAAAAGGGAAGCCGGTTCTTCCTGTTCCATTTTTTTAAAAGCATATATAATGTCTTAATCACTTTCTTGTCAGTGTAATAAATACCCAACACCCATAACTCAAGGGACGAGAGGTTCATCTGAGCTCAGGGTTTTAGTCCCCAGAGTGCCAGCTGCAGCACAGGAAGCTGTGGTGGGACGGTCTGGGCACAAGACAGCTGCTCGCTGAATGGTGGCCAAGAGGCGCAGAGCGAGAGGGGGCGTTGGGGGAAATGTGGCCTCCAATTCTTTCCCAGAGACCCATCTCTTCTAACCAGACCCAGCCTCCTAAAAGCAGGCGGCTATGCCCTCCCCACGATCCAGTCACTTTCCAAAGCCCCGCCTAGTAGTACCTGAGGCTTGGGGGGACATCAAGATATAAACCGTAACATACCTTATCTACAAAAGAAGACATCAAACATATGTGTTTTCTGATATTTTAAAACACCAAGAAAGAACAAAACTTTTTTTTTTTGGCGGAACCGGGAATTGAAACCTTGTGCTTGCCAGGGAAGCGCTTATTCTACTGAGCCATCTCCCCGGCCCCAAAACTTTTTTAATAGAAGAGAATAAAGTAGAGTACATGGAAGAGTAAGCAGGACTTCTCTAAATGTAGCATGATTTGTAAGTTTAACTTACAAGTCAGGCAAATATTTCATGAAATTATGAGATAAAAAATGTTTCAAATCCCAAAGACAAAGCCAAAATGAAACAGAAAGAGCTAACAGTGTGGAATAATTGCACAGGAACCATTTTAGATGACTAAAACACTGTATGTTGGCAAGCCACACAAGCAAGGTATAAACCAAGACAAAAGAGAGCTGGAAAGCATCTCGAACTGTTTTCATTCATCATATTATGGTAAGTTCTGGTGCAGTACTTTCACAACTGTTGTGTGTATATTATGGGACTAAGTGTCCTGTAAGCCTCCTTTGTTGGTGGTGCTAGGATCTAAGGCGTTTGGCATAGGAGGAATGAGATCCAGGTCGTAAACTTAATGAAACTTTTTTAAGAAAGTGTAGTCCTGGATTGATTTGCAAGAATTACCATGAGCTTTTGATATATTTTCAAGTTTAATTTTTTTAGTTTTTTTCGTTTGTTTGTTTTGTTTTTGTGGAACTGGGAATTGAACTTAGGCCCTTGCACTTGCCAGGCAATCAACTTTAATTTTTTAAAAACCATTTCTTAGCTCTGACTATTAAAAAGGGCTAAAAACAGGGACCAGCATGATAGCAGTGAACACACACACAGTGCCCAGATTGTTGCCCTTAAATGCTATTTTGCACTAACTGCCCCCTTAGAAAAGGTTGCTGCCAGATCTATGGCAAGCAATTTCCAGTTGCTGTGGATACCTTGTCGTATCAGAAAACTCAGGATGCGCCTGGGCTGTGAGTCAGGTAAGCAGACACACGAGCCAAGCTGCCAAGGGTCCTCCACGTCAAAGGTAGCAAGTTCTGAACACCAGCAAAGATTTTTACCATAATAAGTTAGTTTCATGAGTTACATTCATGGGAGCATTTAGGTTACTGTTATCAAAAAACACTTCATGGCCTCTTATTTCTTTAGGATTCTTTTTCTTTTAAGTAGTACATGGGTTTCTTATTATCACAGAAGTAAATTGTCACACATAATAGTGGCTTAAAACAACACAAACTACCTGCCCAGCAAGTGCAGGGTCCTGAGTTCAATTCCCAGTACTGAAAATAATAATAATAATAATAATAATAATAATAATAATAATAATAATAATAATAATAATAAATAAAACAACACAATTAGTTATGGAAATGAAATGTAAAAAAATAAATGTCATTAGCCTAAAATCAATATACAATCAGTTTGGTTCCCTTCTGAAAATTCCAAGAGAGAATCTATCTTTGCTTGTTGTGTTTTCTATTGGGTTGTTCACATTTCTTCCCCATGGCTCCTTCCTCCTTCCTCAAAGCCAGTGCAGAGAACAATCACATCACTTTCTGCGACCCTCTTTCTTCCCTGTCATCATGAGGTCCCTTGAGCTCATTTAGATAACTGACCCGTCTCAAGACCCTTAAGCACCTCAGATGTTCAGTTTATGGTCTGAGATATTCACAGGTGCTGGGATTGGGCTGTACACATCTTGGGGGGACCCACTTCAGCCTACCATAGGTCGATCACCCCATAGTCTCTTATGTGCTCTCCCATCGCAGCGCATCTGTGTTCCTGTGTGATGTCTTCTAGAGAAGATGACTAAGATCTCTGGAAAAAAAAAAAAAAAAGGCTTAATCAAGTGGCAAAAACAAGTAGAGCGAAAACGGACCTTTTGTAGCTGGGTGGAAAACATGGCTTTTGTAGTCAGTGCTTCCTGGAGCAGTGTGGAATCCTTTGGGAGCTCACATCCAAAGCACCAAATTTGTGCTTCCTGAGGAGTGCGAACACGCCTCTTGGTAGCCGTAAGGTTTCAAGAGAAGGCCACCTCCTGCCAGGTATTTGGAAGTCCTACCGGTACTGAGGCATAGCAGTCTGTTAACTCTCCTGTATTTGTAGGTATTTCCAGGCAAAGTGTTCCTGGAGCCAGAAGTGGGAAGCAGGAACTAGAGCATTCCTATATTTCTCTGGTGGTTGCCAGGAACATGATGAGAGACCCTCTGTGCTTGAGGCTTGCAGGATAGCAGGGACCCGGGGGCTGGGAATTCCTCTGGGACAATCAGAACTTTGGTGTGATAACTGGGAGAGATATGGCAATAGCAGAGTCCTGGAGAGACTGTTTGGCTGTTCAGGGAGCCCCTAGAGCATTCGAGTCCATCCCTCAGGTAGTGGTCGCACTGGTGCCTCCAACCTTGAGGCCAGGAAAGTGAACTCTGGGCCTTTCCTTCTCCCCCATAACTCCCATCTTTGAGTCCTCCTCCCCTTGATTAGCCCTATGAATAGACTGCTTGCTCTGTGACAAGGGCTGCCTCACCAGGGCACATAGCTGCTTGCCCTTGAATTCCTCCAAAACATCACCACGGAGTCTCAAGCTGGAGACTCAGAAAAGAAATACGACATCAAAACTAAACCTCTCCCCATATGTCATGGACCTTCTCATACTTTTCAGTTGGATTCCCCCTGACCTCCTACTGTGTCTCTGATCCCCAATCTTGCTTTAGACTTCGTGATTGTCAGCTCCCCACCCCATCCCTTGGTTTCTTCTCACCCAAAGCTAATTCTCCTCCCTCGTTGTTGCAGACAAATTCATCTCCATCTCCCTTTTATTGCTCTGGACCCACCACTGCAAAGTGAAAGATTCACGGCAGTCTTTCCTCTTAGCAGCCCCAAGAATTACAAATAGGCTGGCTATGGGATCTGTTTCTTCTCCATTTCTCTAGCCTCTGCAAGAGAAGGGGAGCCCTGTCTGAATTTATGGGGCTTGAGCATTACAGAGAAATTCTCCTCATGTTTTATAGCCAGTGAGGTAAGGAAAACATTGCTTTGGGAGCCAAAACACCCAGCTTCAAGCACCAGTGCTGCCAGTGACTCTGGGTAAGTCGCCTCCCTTGCCTGAGACTTGGTTTCTCCATAGGTCAAGGGTCACAGTGATGTCTAGTCTGATGTTGTGATGCTTAAGTGGAAAAAATGCAGAAGTCTTTACAAGTGGTAGACACTATGAATAAGGAGTTGTGCGCTTCACTAGCCAGAAATCCACTGTTCACTATGCTCAGTGACCTACCAGCAGGGTGTACTGTTGGTTGGTCACTCGGTTCCCCCCACTGCTCAGAGACCTGGGCTGACCAAAAGGCCAGTGCAGCTGGTGTGAGCATCAGGTGTGGCCGGGCCCCACACACATAGGAGCAAGCAGCATTTCCCACAGTTTTAGAGAAAAAGAAGAGTGTGAACCCATGTGTGGGGGCTGACATCATGAGAGCCTCTCACTCCCTCACATCCCAGGTGAACACAGGTGAATGACACACACAGCAAGCAGCTGCCCTGTGGTGTGGGGTCATTTTTATTGACTGCCATAATAATTTATATCTAGACATTCTCCAAGAGCCTCATGAACTCAAAGCTGGGGATTGTGGAAGGTGACTGGATTTGGGGCACCACAGCCGACTTGCAGTTGGAGGGTGGGACCTGGTGGGAGGGATGTCACTGGTATGTGGAAGGGAGCCTCTTCTCCCTGGCTCCTCCCCTCTCCTCTGCTTCCAGGCAGCCATCATGAGAGCAGCTCATAGTGACAGTGACATACTTCTAAGGCTCCCCATTTCTTTATCCCTGCTGCTTTTGTCTCTTGGTTTGTTTTTGCTTTAGTCGATAGCTTTTTAATCTTTATTTTTTTTTATCACTATGTGTTTGCCATGCATAATGACCACATTCATCATGGGGAAATTGTACCTAAAATAACATACAGTATTGTAATTATTTTCCCCATTCCCTTCAACCTTTCCTCCTCCTCCCATTTACAAAACTCTGCTTCCATTTACATTCCATTCTCTTTTTTAAAAAAAGAAACCCTTTCCCTTCCCTCACCCCCTTAATCAGTAGTTTTAACTGAAGCAAGTTATTGGTGACACAAGTGCTGAGAGATAGTCCCAAATAAACAATCCAGGGACCAGCTAAGTTTGGAAAATAGTTTCTATGAAAGAACCACCTAGCTCATTTGCATTTTGGAGCTCTCAGAAGTCTTGGTGTAAAGATATATTTATTAACTCAGTGTTTTCCAAACTGAACTTCACAAGGCCTTCTTTATGGTTAGTGAGCATGTCTTCAAATGCAGTAGAAATCGTTTCCAAGCAAGAAGCTTTAAGGGCTGCTACTTCTAAGCATGTCTGTCTCCTGACAGGGCCTATTCACCATCACCATTGTCCTTGGCCTGAGCTACGGAGGCCGACATGTTCAGCCTGCTGGCTTCTGGCTCCTCTAGGACCAGCAGCAGGGAGCGAGGTCAAGACACAGATTCCCCTGGCTCCTTCTTTGCAGGTTGCCTTCAGCTGCTCTCCCCAGACCCCATACACAGGCTCATCTCCCTCCAGGCCAACCTGGCTGACCCCAAATTCCTGCTCCATCCTGGTGTCCCTCTGTTCTTCTCACGCCAGGATAATGCAATCCTTTAAGCACCCTCTTCTTAATTACGTGATTAGCATATGCCACCGCCCTCTGATGTCACAACCCTGATATCCCACTGCTGCGACCCGAAAGAGGATAGTCAAAAAGTCTAATGTGGTAAAACAAGGGAAATATTTCAAAGCCTCATCAATAGCCATTTGTAGTTAGATTCCTGTAAGATACGCAAATCAAAGCATAGACTACCAAAGAAATGTTCAGATCCTTGCGATGGCTCCACCTGACGTCACAGGCCCTTAGTTCCTGGCTTGATTCATGATCTCACAGCCCTCAAAAGAGCTCTGCCAACCCCAGGTCCATGAAGGCCCGACCGTCATCTCGGCTGTTGACAAAGAACTTCTAGTTATTTTTAGAGTATTTGAAATTCGAAGGTGGAACAGTGACTGCGAAACTTAATTTTTAAAAGAACAATGTTGATGGCAAGGGCCAGTCTAAGGAAAGGCCTCTGTAGCAGACTCCCTTTATAAATGACACACCTGGGCCGGCCAAATAGTTCAGCGGATTCAAGCGCCTGCAAGCAGGCACGGCCACGGTTCCCTGCCTGCTGTGCGGACTCCGCCCAGAGCATGCTGAACACAATTAAGACTGGGCGTGGTGGCACACACCTGTAATCCCAGCTCTAGGGAGGCTGTAAACAGGCGGATCCAGTAGTGAGGCCCTGAACACCCTGTAGATCCTTCCCTAAAACGCAAAAATAAACAAATAAGTAAATAAAATAAAATTACTGAGACACCCTCTCATGTGCATTCCTGCCAGGATTTCTGAAGATTAGTAAAAAAATCAAACTGGATAGATAGGTCTCTTGTCCCCAGCTGGTTATGAAACACACACTGAATGTCCACTGAAGCAAGCACTACCTGTGCTGAGGCTGGACGGGCTGACGGGGGGGGGGGGGGAGGCAGAAAGGAGTGAAAAATTCGGCCTCCCCTGAGGAACTGTCAGTGTCATCAGAAAAACATAGCTCACCATTTGAGCCCAACCAAATAAAGAGAAGTGGCCATCAGAAACAGTTGCAATATTAATAAAAAACCCTTACATTTTGTTCAATATTTGACTTGGTGTGTCTGTCTGCTGTACCTGTCTGTGTGCCTGTATACACGCAAAAACACAGAAGAAAAAGTTGTTTTTTTTAAAAAAAGGAATTTTACAAATTACACAAAATAAGACGAAGAGTTTGGAGTTAATTAGTAACTGTATGAACATAGATGTAGTGCTTAATTTTTCTAAGAGTTCCTCACTAAAAAAAGGAGGGAGGGGATGAATGAAAAATGCCAAACATATAGGAAAACAAGCACAGTTCTGAAAATTTAGTGAAATAAGATGCACAAGGGACCCTGGAAGGAACTGGCCCACAAGAGGAACTTATCGTGTAACATCAGTTCTCCCTTCCATAACCAGGGGCTCTGAAGTCTGTTCCCCTGTTTGCCAGGTTATTGGTAAAGACTTACACACACACACACACACACACACACACACACACACCATCCACAAACACTCCTTCTTCCTCAAGGACCCCCTCTGCAGCAGCCCACAATTGGCTTGGTGACCTCTGATGATGGCCAACGTTGCCCTAACCAGAGTCCTGGTCATCATTTAAAAAGCAGCGACAATTCATCCCCATTGGAGGCCACGGTTTGTTTCACAGTAAGATACAGGTCCACTCTGTGGCAGGAGACTGAGGAGAAGGGCGTCCTTGTTTATTTCCCAGGGCTGTGCCCTGCGGACGGTGGTAATTAGCAGACAGGGTGGGCCGTCTTGGCTGAAAATGATAGGAAAGGCACTGCCCTAATTATGGGGTTTTATTGCGATACTTGAGGTGTGGTCATTACCTCTTGTTGAAGTTCACCAGCTCTACCTCCAAACTGGCGGGCTCTAGGGGGAAATGAAGCCTGCACACAGACGCCATGCACAGATCAGGCCCCGAACGGTCACCTTAGATACAGAAATGTGCTTGTGGTGATCTCGGTGAACTGCTTTGGAAAGATACAAGGCCCCAGCGCACCAGGGGAAGCTGAATACAGTCCTGGGAGCTGCCTACTGAATTATCTGCCCCGCTTGCCACTAAATGTACGAGTGCTATGAGTGGGAAGTGTAGGGGCCTCCGAAATCACATGCCAGCTACTGGGATCGAGGAAGTCAGGGAAAGCTTTCCTGAGGAGGTCTCTCAGCCAGACCCACCCATGGGGTAGCAGTCTCTCTACCCGAGCCAGGAGGCTGGGATGTAATCATGGTCTGGCGAGCCTCATGGGTTAGTACTTCTCTGACTGGACGGGCCTGGTAATCTTGATCACTCGTTAATTCTGACTGTGTGGGTCGTGGGGACCCAAGATCCTGCGCTTCTGAAAAACCTCCAGGTAGTGAGTGCTACAGCCCTGCGGGTTGCTTAGGAACAAGGTGCCAGCCAACCTTCTAAGCGCTCTGCTGCTTCTGGGTCTCAGTGGGAACCGTGAGTATGGTGAGTATGGGCTCCTCTGCAGCGAATTTGGACCTATTTACCGCGCAGACCAAACAAGTGCTAATTAATACAATCTGTGAGGCAAGGGAGGATTCCCGGAAGACTCACCGAACTGTTTTTTTCTTCATACCTTGTCCATTTTTCTGTACCTTCTTAAGCTAATTTTTCTAAGAAAAAAATAACATTCTTTTCCTACTTCAAATTTTGTACTATTATTAGCTAGGTGACAACTTCTAAAGCAGAACTTGTTACACAAAGGGAAGGAATTACTTAAAATATTAAAGTTCCCTGGCTAAAATTTCAACACTATTAATATCTTCTAATTTGGGGAACTAACTGATTTACTAATACATGTTCCCAATCCATAAGCAGGCTTGTGTATGCTGATTTCATGACTAAGGAACAAACATTGTCAGTCTGCTTGCTGTGGTTGGCTTTCAGGTTCAACTGTATCGCATTCCTCTCAAAAATCACAACATTTATACTTGCAATCAAGTGTATTGGATTCAGGTGCTTCATAACTAACTGAAATTCGCCAGTTGTATCTTGATTTCTAGCTCCCCGTGGCATCTCTCCAAAAGCCTAAGAGGCAAGATGGAAGGGTACCTTTAAGAAAGCGTCCAAAGGGCCGGTGAGATAGCTCAGTGGACTAAGCGCCTGCTTAGGCAAGCGCAGGGCCAGGGTTTGATCCCTGATACCACATGCCATAACCGGCCCACACCCCAGGCTCAATGAATGAGCAGCAGAGTCCAGGCGTGGCTGCATGCACGCCTGTAATCCCAGCACTGGGGAGGTTGAAAGCAGGAGGATCACTACGAGTTCAAGCTGCATGGTGAGACCCTGCACACATACAAAAAAGAAAGCATCCAACACTCACAAAAATAAAAACACACATATCCTACAAGTACAAGTGACAACAAAATATAAGCAAAATTCAAGCCAAGCCAACCTAGGTTTTTTTGAAGGAAAATTATACACTTCATTGGTGGACTTCCCAGAATTATTATCTTTGAGAGCACCTTGTTAATTTCATTCTTTTTTAACCTTTAAGACATTTGGAGTCTCTTTATTAAGAGCAAAAAAGGACAACCCAGCTTCTAACCTGTGGCAGATCCTGCCTTTCATCTCACTCATTCTCAAAATGATTTCTTAATATAGTTTTGTTGTATAAGAGTAAGGACACATTTTATGCACTTGAGGGAGAAGTTTCTGTTTCGTTGAGCTTCTTTTTATATAAATCTTCATTTTTACTAGTCCATGTTTGCAGCATTCCATGACTCTATTCCCTGTGGACAGCTGGTGCATGAGGCTGACACATCTCAGTCTGTTTTCAACTCCTCTTCTCTTGCACTCTCCACACCTCTGCAATGCTTGGTTTCCTTCCTTTTTGCAGATGATGGATCTCTCTTTTTCCTGTTATCTATCTTTCATTTTGCTGTATTTATTTATTTACTTATTTATTTATTTATTTTTATGTAGTTAGTCCAAGGCCTACAGAGTCTCACTGCACAGATCGGACTCGCAGTGATCCTCCTGTGTAGGAAGCCCCTCCTGGTCCTCTTCATCCAGGAAGTCTATATTTGTAATCCCAAAAATATGTTATTGGAATCCCACCAAGTTAATTCCAATCTACTACTCTCAGGGCAACCCACAGCAAAAATAAAGACACTAAATCATATTTATAATATTGGGGAGCCAAAGGGCCCAAGTTCAGCCACAAAGAAGGCTTTCCAGAACTAAGAGGCCAACCCAGGGCCAAACCCAGGTTTTATTCAGTCATGAAGGAGGAGTGGCTTGAGGAAGAATGACTGAAAATTGTGGGAAGTAGGTGAGTACTGTGAGCTGAGCTAGGTAGGTGGCCTGCATTTACTTCTGTCATATGCAGACAGAAGGATATGAATCTGCATTATATTATTAAGATAGTATCTAATGTTTCAGGTCAGTTGCTTCAGCTCTGATGTGCAATCTTCCAAGCCCCAGGAAGTCATAGCCTCTATCTTGAGACTTGATCCATCCCAGCCGACAGCATGGAGCACTGGCTCTTCATCCTGTCTTGACCAGGCTCATGTGAAAGAGCAGCAGGTGCGAGTTATCAGAGAAACAAATGAGCCATCTTCAAAGACCACTACCAGCACCTCAGCTAGAGCAATATGCATTGCTTAAGGCCCATTGAAAGGCTACAGAGAAATCCTAGCCAGAATGACAAGGGTCAGACTCTGCCGAAATGGAGACAATCGCTCTCTTGTCAAGGAGAGTCACCCAGGTGATCCTCCACACTCCCGTTTTCAGCCTCAGAAGTGCTGGGATTTCAGGCACATGCCACCACGTCCAGTCTCAATTGCTGTCTCAGTGCGCCCGGTGGTGGGGAGGGGCCAGTGTAGCACAGCAGGGGTTGAACCCCTGGTCTCTGTGTCTGCTTGAGCAGGCACTTCAATCTGCTGTTGGTCTTTATTTAAATTTGGGTTCTTATATAAGAGAAACCTAATGATATTTAAGCTTGTGTGCCTGATTTATTTCACTTAACATTACAGTCTCAAGATGCAATCATTTTCCTATGAATGACTCCAGTTTATCTTTCCTTATGGCAGAGTACTACTCCACTGTGTATAAATATAGCACATTTTCTTTATTCACTCATCAGTCGATGGACATGTAAGCTGCCTCCAAAATTCAACTATTATGTATTGGGCTGCTGTAAACATAGGTGTGCATATAGCACTGTAATATAATGTCTTTAATTCTTTCAGGAAGATAGCTAGAGGGGGACTTGCTGGGCCAAGTGGAATTTCTGTTTTCAGTTTACAAGGAATCTCCGTAATGATTTCTGTACTTACTGAGCTTCTGCCATATGCCAAGGGCCTTGGATAAGTTCTGAGTACACCATGAGGAGAGAAACGAATATGCACGCTGTCGTCTGGGATGTTGCAGTCTGGAGTGGGAGGCAGAGCTCTGTAGGCAAACTGGCAAATGAGTATGTCAGCAGGGTTCACTCTGGCTCAAACAGCAGCAGATAAACCTGAACCTCAAGACACAAGGAAAGAAAAGTACAACCACAGGGAAGTCCCACTGAAGCACAGAGGCAAGAAAATTAGTATTTCCACTGGGGAATATCAGTGGGCAACAATTCAGGTTCACCAGGCTTGGTGGTGTGTGATCCTGTAATCCCTAACCCTAACCCTAACCCTAACCCTGAGGCAGGAGGAAGGATGTGAGTTCAAGGCCAGCCTGGGCCATATAATTAGTTCAGGACCAGCCTGAACTACATAATGAGACCCTGACTCAAAAAAACATCAGGTTCAAAGTAGCTTTTGAATGAGATTTTGAAGGGTGGTGAGAGTTTTAGCATCTATATATGGATGCCCAATCTATGAACCACTTGCCTACTTTATAAAAATGTTATAATGAAAAATATATTTTAAAAAATAAGTCTTGTTACTTATATACATTAATTTTATTATATATTTTACACATGGCCAAGATGCTTGCTATTCAAGTAACATGGCCAAAGCAAGCTACAAGGATGGACACCTTTGTAAGCAGAAGCAGCCACCTGGGGCTCTTCTTTACATCGTCTTCCACATCCAGCGGGCGAGGTCTTTTTCCTGACCACACACCACTGCCTTGGTTCAGGCTTTCGGTGTCCTCCACCTGGACTTGGCAGTTACAGTCGCCTCATCTCCAGTCTTCCATCAGACACGTCCCTGGTGTGACAGTAGATGGAAAAGGCCTATGGACGCATTTGTCTCCCCCAGGTGCCGTGCCTGATACCTGGCTTTCAGTCAGTGTTTGCCAGACCACACTGCTCTCTGCTGCTGTTCCCCTCCATATCCATTGGAGTCCAGTCAAGAACCACCCTAGGTGCTTTTAAAAGAGAGGATTTAACACGGGGGATGGGTTTGTAGCTAAGAACAAAGCGAGAGGCCAACGGGGGAGCTGCAGGCTTTTAAATGTCTAAAGCTGCGGGAAGCGCTACCACTTCTAGGACTCAAAGGAGGTTAGCTGGCTGCCAGAGCCAGGAGGCCGGACTATGGGACTAGGACTAGAAGTGCAGCTGGGGGCTGCTAGGCAAGAGCTGGGGTGAAAAGGGTGGGGCCCTGGCACAGAACATGAAGAAAGGCAGCAGAAGGTGCTGCCAGACGCAGACAGGGTGGGAATACTTTGGCTTCTCCTCAGCTCTTTGGCCAGTGTATTCCAAGGGACTCATCTACCAGGAAACAAGTAGGCAAGGAAACCTGGGAAATGTAGTTTTTTGTGACATGCTTACTGTAGAGGCCAAAAGGGAAGTGGAGGACTGTGAGCACACCCCTCTGGCTCACCCCATACACCATTACCTGAGTTCTTTCCAAACTTCACATCCTGCTGCGTTGATCCCTGCTCCCCCAGAGAGAATCAGAAGAGTTCACTGTTAGTTAACTTGGCAGGGATAAAACACAGCAGGAGGAATGCATCTCAGGAAGACTGGTAGGAGAAGACCTAAGAACACCACGCCACAGTGTTACTGTGGGACAGATTTAGCAGATTTACTGGCTCTTGGGTACAATGAGCAAAGAATTGCAAGCACACAGCCAAGCGGCAAGTAAAAACCAGTGGCATTTTCTGAAGATTATGGGAAGATGCGCTCAGGGCAAGTCCATGCAGACAAAAAATATGGCATAAACAGACAGATGGTGCCAGACAACAAAAGGCACACAGAACTACCCTATGCATGGAAAACCAGGCTTTCAGAATCTAAATGATCTGCATGGCAGCCTGGGTGCCTCGCACTGAGTCTGTAAGTGGGAGGGACAGGAACGATGGACAGGATACTGCATCATCTGCTGGGCCTGTCAACCCTCATGTCTGCCCCAGAATCCATTCTGATCTTAGCTGCATGTTAGAGATGTAGTGCATGTTTATGAGGCCTTGATAAAATCCAAGTAGGGTGAAGGTGACTGAAGGTCAGACCGTGAGGCCCAACACACATGTGCACTCACCGACAGCGTCCGTGGTTTCCTGGGGTTTTGTTCTTTTCTCTCTTAGGACAATAGAAGAGGAATGGCCCTAGCGGGCAGTCCGAATTCAAGTCCGAATCCAAATGGGCTGAAGGCAGTGATTCCTCAGGCCCATCCTTCTAACTGCGCTGACAACGCCCAGATGAGACCACAGACCCAGAGAAGGATGGAAAGAGCAACTCTGCTGGGCTCTGCGTGGCCGTGAGATTGTGGGTGCTTGTTTGTGCTGTGGCTCGTGACAGCGCCCCAGAGTCAGCGCTGCATACACATCTGAATCATGCCTTTTTAATTTATTTTTTATTTGTTTTATTTTAGATACAGGATCTCACTGCGTAGTTCAGACTCATAGTAATCTTGCTGTCTCAGCCCACCCAGCACTGGGATTACAGGGTTGCACCAACCACATCCAGTCTTGGGCCAGCAGGGCGTGCAGTACCAGGAATCAAACTTGGGCCCTTGTGCTTACGAGGCAGGCACTTGGATCACCAAGCTGTCTCCCCATCCCTGGATGCCTTCTAGCACATTCAGTAACATTGCCTTGTCATATTCTCACAATGGCAGGTAAACGAGACATGGTAGACATGGTTAACAGTAAACACAGTAAGGTGAAACGCTGCACGCTCACAGCCAGCCAGGCACTGAGTGGTCCCCAGATCTTTGGTTGTCTTTCTCCAAATAATATTTGGAAATAGTAATATTTTGGTCATGCTGGATAATTCTTTTAAAGTCAAATTTATGAAGGTGCATTCTGAGTATACACAAAAAATGTACTATTTAGTACATAGCCCCTTGCGTTGGTCAAACACACACACACACACCACAGTCAGGATGCAGAAATACCATCATCTCAAAAGTGCTCCTTTAATCAGTGTCCTCTCTGCTCCCAAGCAAGCCCCTGGCAATCACTGACCTATTTCTTTCCCTGGCGTCTCACCTTTTCCATAATGCCATGTAAATTAAGTCACATAATGTGCAACGTCCTGCATCTGGCTTCTTCAGCTTTGCATAAAACTCTTGAAACCAATTCCTATGCTTGTGTGAGTCAGCATTTCATTGTGGCCATAGACTCCAATTTCCATATCCATTCATAAGCTGATGGGCATTTGCTGTTGGTTTTAGTTTTTGTTTTTTTTTTTTTTAAATTATGAATAAAGCTGTGATAAATGTTCTCAGATAGCATTTGGTGTGAACATGTGTTTTCATTCCATATATATTTCATGCGTACTTAGAAGTGGGATTGTTGGGTTGTATTATAAGTCTGTATCTAGCTGATTTACTATATTATCTTGCAGTCAATTTCTCAGCAGGCTTGTCAGCACTTGACATTGCCAGGCTTCCTTTTCTTTCCTTCCTTCCTTCCCTCCCTCCCTCCTTCCTTCCTTCCCTTCTTTCTTTCTTTCTTTCGTTTTAATTGTAAGGCTATTCTGACAAATATAGATATAGATATAGGTAAAGCTATCTTGTGATTTTAATTTACATTTCTCCAGTGATGAGTGGTATTGGACATCTTTTCATGTTCTTATTTGAATCTGTACCTTTTCTGTGGTAGAAAAGTCTATTCTAACTTTTCACCTACTTTTAGAGGGATTGTTTATCTTCTTATTACTCAGTTACAGATGTTCCTTATTTGTTCTGGACAAAAATCCATTATCAAGGTATGATTTGTAAATATTTTCAGTCAATCTGTAACTCATCTTTTAAAATTGTTTTTCAGAGAATTTCTAACTTGTTTATTTAGTTTTATTTTTGTTTAGTGCAGGGTCTTTAGGGTCTCACTATGTAGATCAGACTTGTAGTGATTCTCCTGTTTTCAGCCTCCCAAGCACTGGGATTACAGGCACGCGCTACCATACTCAGTCTTAATTGCTGTCTCAGCACACCCTAGGGGTGGGGCCGGCACAGCATGCCAGAGATTGAACCCCGGTCCCCACATCTGCCTAAGCAGGAGCTTTAATCCGCTGAGCTATCCGGCCAGCCCAGAAATTCTAAATTTTGATGAAATTCAATTCATTATTATTATTGACAGCTGTGCTCTTGTGCGTTGTCTACGAAATCTTTGCCTGTCCATAGCCACAAAGATCCTCACACGTTTACTTCTAGAATAAGACTTTTAGGTTTTGTATTAGGTTTTACATTTAATCTTTCATCAGCTACTTGCAAGTATTTCCTTCCAAACTGTTCCTTGATGTAGCAGGTTTGTCAGGTCTTTTGAAAAGAAATAGCTTTTTCTTTTTCTTTCCTTTTTTAAATCAAAGTATCACTACAGTGCCCAGTGGGCCTTATATTCCTGGGCAGAAGTGACCTCCTACCTCAGCCTTTTGAGTTGCTGGGACTACAGAACAAGTCCCTAGGCCCTGCTAAGAAATTTTTAATTTTCATGAAATCTGATTAATCATTTTTTGTGATTAGTGTGACATTTTTCTTTCATATTTATATTTAAAAATTTTTCCCTTTTTCTCCCTTTCCTCTTCTCCCCTTCCTCTCTCTTCCTTCTCTCTCCTTTCTTCCACTACCCTTTTCCTTTGCCTCCCTCCGTTCCCCTCCCTCCTCACCCACCTGTCTTGAGAAGGGCAGTGGACAAGGATGGGTCACTAAAGTAGCTCTTCCTCAGGACTCCAGCGGGGTGTGATTCTCATAATCCAAGTTGGAAGCGCAAGAGGAGAAGAGCAAATCTGGTGACAAAACTCACAAGAAGATACAAAGAGCAAATTGATGGTTAAGAGGATTATTCAACCCACACACTTTCTATCCACTCTTCAGTAGTGGGAGGAACACACATGATTCCTTTTTAATCTCAAAATTTGAGTAATAAAGTAGAAATTGTTCTTTGGAAATAAGTGAGTCAAAGTCAACTGAATATACTTTGTTTTCAACAAAACAAAACTTAACCGTATTCTACCACTTTCAATCAAAAATTTTGCTATGAAAGTAATAGAAAGATTGATTAGTGGAGCCTGTTTTCCAGAGTAAGGGAAACAGTATTTGACAAATATCCAGAGGCACTTAGAAATGTTCTATGACTCCCACAGATCCTGAGGTCTTGGGCTCCCTCCTTTTTACATGAGTTAAGGGCCAATTTAAAAAAAAAGAAAGAAAGAAAGAAAGAAAGAAAGAAAGAAAGAAAGAAAGAAAGAAAGAAAGAAAGAAAGAAAGAAAGAAAGAAAGAAAGAAAGAGAAAGAAGTATCATGTGTCTGAACAAAAATACCTGAAATCAATAATGAACTGGCTGAAAGATTTCTTTTTAAATTTTGCATTTATTCTCATGATATTAAGAGAGAAAAAAGCTGAGGCTAAACTTAAATGTTTCATAGCTCACATACTTCAGGAACCACAATATCGCTCTTTGTACCTAACTTTGGCTTAGATTTGGGACTGGCAAAAGCAGTATACTTTTGAAAGGAAATGAATTTCCAAATTCTCTTTCCACTCCCAAATGCAATCGGAAGGCACCTCAGAAGCCACAGGAAACCAAGAAATCAAGCACCAAAGCAAAAGGCAGCAAATGGTTTTGTGAGCACGGATTTCCCAGCTTTGAACAAACAGCACCTATCTTTATTAGGCTGTGCTCTTTTTCTGGAGCTGAAGGGAAATCAAATAACTCCAGTGACTCCATAAGGCGGGCAACACTGTCCTCTCCCTGTTTTTTCAGGAAACTCCAGGGACCACTGGAAGTGATGTAATGGGTGACAGTCCCATTTCTTCTGAATATCCAGCATAAAGCAGGCCTTGGACAGGAAGAATTACCAAGCAGCATGGGTGGGAAGAGATCCAGGCCATGACTG
The DNA here is from genome assembly GCA_004027165.1 of Ctenomys sociabilis. NCBI lineage: Eukaryota > Metazoa > Chordata > Mammalia > Rodentia > Ctenomyidae > Ctenomys > Ctenomys sociabilis. The sequence goes on along the minus strand of PVKA01001163.1, from coordinate 98,237 downwards.
TACAGATGCTCTTTCAGGACAGAACTTTAAATATCTCCGTAAGGGGAAAGCCTTCCTCCAAACTCCCATTGTTCTTGCACTGCCATTCTTAGCTGCATTACTGCTCTGGATTATTGCTGTTCTGGATTATTGCTGTCCTCAAGGAAATGGCTCTTCCTCCTGGCTAGATCTTAAGTTCCCAGAGGGCAGGAATCCTCAGGTACAGCACAGCACAGCACTGTGTACAGTAGGAATGCAGCAAATATTTATTGATGGTTGTTCCCTGAGGTGCACACCAAGCTCCATGGCTTTTATTTTTGTTTTATTTTCCCCTTTTCATTAGTATATATCTGACAAACATAATAAGTACATCCATCATAGGGCATTTGTAGATACACATACAATCTTGATCTTTTTTCATTTCTCCTTCCCCTCCCAGTCTCCCCCATTTTTAAATCCCCTTCCCATCATTGTTGCATAATCTGTCTCCTACTTTCCTATCCATATAGAACTTTAACAAAAGTTTTCTTGGGTCAGCCAGAATGCTCAGCAGATTAAAGTGCCTTCTGGGCAGGCACAGGGACCAGCGTTCAATCCCCGGCCTACTGTGCCAGCCTGCTCCTGGGGCACCCGGAAACCTCAACTGAGACGGGGTGCGGTGGCACATCTATAATCCCGGCACTTAGGAGCCTGGAAATAAGAGGATCACTATGAGGATGATCCGTGTAGTAATACCCTGAGGACCCTGTACTAAATACATTTAAAAAAATTTTAAACTATAGAAAACTCATGAAATAACAATTCAAAATATTTAGCTCCACTCCACAATATTTTTACATGGAATTTTGAACTTTAGTGCAGTTTTTCATATTACTGTATGTACAGCTTCCAGTCGTACTATCCTAAAACTCGAATTAAAAACTCAAATTGAGCTTTTATGTTTCCATTCTCCCTGTTGCCATGAAAAAAGAGCATGCTCGCATCCAGCGTACCGGTCTCTGAGGTGGCTGGGATGGGTGCCATCTTGGTTGGCTTTGGCCAACCGCTGCCCAGAAGACTGGTGGGGCAAACCTCTGAGGTGAGCTGGGTGTGCCACGGGGCGTGACTGTGAAGTCCGAGCGTGGCCCTGCGCCCATGTCTGTCTGGTCCTGCTCCTATTCCTGGCCGCCACAGCGAGGAAGCTGTCAGTCACAGTGCTTCAGCTCAGAAGCCAGCTGCCTGAGGTGTGGACTGAAAGCCCTTAGAACATGGGCCAAGTTGAACTTCCTGTGAGTTGGGGCGTTGAGTACTCTGTCTGGCAATGAGAAAAACAAAAGTCTAATTTTACCAAGTAGAAAAATGATTTGAGCTGATGTTTTAATGGGAAAGTGATACAATGGCAAAGATAATCTCAGTGTCATTTGTCATCAAGGAGATTCACTGTAAAACCACAATGAGAGAGCATTAGAATGGAAAAAATAGCTAGCAATAATGCCGAGTGGATGACATTGCAGGACAATTAGAACTTTTCTGCGTTACTCGAAGACCGCAAAATACTCCAGCACTTTAGAAAATGTTTAGGCGACCCTCATAAATTTATTTTCCGTTTACTTGCTTTATAATCCAGGTACTTCCTTCCAAAGTATTCAACCTAGAGAAAAGAAAGAATATGCCTGTGAATGTTCATAGTTGCTTTGCTTTTTTTTTTTTTTTTTACTTTTATGTATTTGGTACAGGGTCTCACTACGCAGCTCAGACTCCTAGTAATCCTCTTGTTTACGGCCTCCCAAGCACTGGAGTTACAGGTTGGCGTGGCCACAGTTGCTGGCTCAGTGCACCCTGGGAGTGGGGCCACAGGGCCTGGGGGGTCAGGGATTGAACACTGGCTGAGCTTGCCAAAGCAGGTGCTTAGTCTGCTGAGCTATCTCACTGGCCCTGTTGCTTTACTTTTAAGAGTCAAAAATACGAAACAGCCCAAATGTTCATTCACTGTTTAGTTAAACAAATTATGATATGTCTGTACACTCACTGGTAAAAATTTCACCAATGAGCAGAATATCCAATAATAGAACTTGAAGGCCATGGGCAAAGCCCAAATGCATTGAGAGAGTCCCTAGAGCAGACTTAAATGGCCATACACTGCATGTGCCATCTAAATGATTATCTGAAAAAGACAAATAAGTTGGGGACAAAACCAGATCAGTGGTTACAAGAGATACAGAGAGGGAAAGGCTCCCATGGGAGCATGGGAGGATCTGGAGTGATGGAAACACTCCATATTTCAATTGCTGGTTGCTTGACTGTGCACACTTACCAAACTTAATAATTAACAGAACTTCAAAACCAAAACCAGTCTGGCGAGCAGGGCTGGCATTGAAATCCAACTTCCTGATGCAAGGCCTTGCAATTGGTTGTTCGAAAGCTGCCCACAGGAAGTTTAGCAGTGAGACTGTTCTGGGGAGCTGTTGCTCTGCACCCTTCCTCCTAGTATCGAAAAACAAGCCCTAATCTGAACCCACAACCCATGAGAACCCAGCCCTCATCTGCCAGGGAGCAGCTATGTGGCCACAGGCCAGCCACTTCCTTTTCTGGCCCCGTGTTCCAGTCTGGAAATCGCCTATCCTAGTCCATTCAAGCTGAAAGAGCAAGCACACCATACACTGAATAGATTACAACAACAGAAACGTATTACTCACAAATGGCCAGGAAGCCAAAGATGGAGATACCCAGATGTGATGCCTGGTGAAAACCCACTTTCTGGTTCATCAGTGGCTATCCCCATTCTCCCTAGTAGAAGGGTCACAGCAGCTTTCTGGGGCCTCTTTTATAAACTCACTAAGCCCATTCTTGAAAGCTCTGCCTCATAATCTAATCCCAAAGGTCCTGCTGCTTCATCCCATCCCTGTGGGGAGTACAATGTCAACACATGGGCTTCAGGGGCGCACACCCATCAGACCATAGCAGTGTCTCCTGGCCTAGAGCCTCAGGCCGAGGTAGGTCCCACGTTTCTATAGTTCCCACCAAGGCTCTGTCCTATCAACTCCTGTCCAGCTGCCAAGCTCTGGGAAGGAGAGAATCAGCCCCAGTTCATTGTGTCAGGGATGATAAGCTGGTCTTTCCAGCCACCAGATTTGCCCAGAAGCCAGCCAAACACAATCCTCTGGTCTCTCAGGTGCTTCCCCAAAGGTGGGTACCAAATCTCATTAGGGGGGATGTTTGCTAGCTCTATCTAGGGTAGGGATTTAGAAAGAAATCGCTTCTGTACTTCAGCAGTTATTGAGTCAGATGAACAAAAAGTGGAGCACCGAGGAGAGAGCGTTTGCACACCGTGATCAAGGTGGGTCTGCAGAGGTTGCCTCTTGGCTGCTGGAGCAGTGCTCGGAGCAGGGACTCCTGCCGCTTCCCTAGCATGCCACAGCACCCAAGCCCTGCTGCGTGCAGGACGCTGCTCCTGAGGCCCCCCTGTCTCTCCCCCGGATGTTCCCCCAGCATCTGAAGAACAACAGCTGGTGGTGCCTCCCACACGGGAACAGCCTCCGCAGGAAGGTGCTCTGGGCTCTGGACTCGCAGGTGTCCTACCTGCCTCCAGCTAAACACTGTTTTCTGAGAGCACCAAAAGGTGACTCTGTTGTAAAAAGGAGAAAAAAGGAAGAGAAGTAGGCATGTGAAAGAAAGAAGGGGGGACTGCAAGAAAATTAGGTGAAAATAAGAACTTGCAACCCCTGGAGGCAGGTGATGGTTCTTTTAAAAAATGAGAAGGACCCACAGAACACAGGAGACTGAGGCAAAGCTCTGGGGCCCCTATTTCTATCTCATCCAGCACACGCACACACGCACATGCACACACACACACACACACACACACACACACACACACACACACACACACACCACCAGCCTATCTGGCTACATCCTTTGCGACCATAGCCCTGGCTTGTTTCACTTGTGTGTTTATTTACTTTAAGGTCTGCTTTCAAGGGCTTTCCAAGGCAGGCAGTGGGGAGGAGGAGCAGGGGAAACAACTCTTTACAAGGAATTTCAGTGATTAGAGAGGAGCCAAGATTAACAGCTTGTGAGGATGCAGAGGCCAGGGAAGCAGAGTAACACCCAAGGTGGCCTCCCTGTACCTCTCTTCCCACACTATGTGGCACCCCTCCCTCCTTTCCTCCTCTCCCTTGCCACTGGATGGCAGCTGCCCTCAATGCCCTGGGCTTTTCCTGCCATAGTTGACCTTGTGCTGAGTGAGAAAGTCTTTTATTTTTAAGATAGTATCTACAGTGACTTTAAGGAACAACTTGTAGGAAAAAAAAAATTTCCATTGGCAGAAAACTTGGAGCATGGGTGGAATCTTCACTGCTGCTTCATTTCTGGAGGTGCTTAGCCAGCCTTAGAGGGACAGAGCCAGGGACAGGGACAGGGGCAACGACAGGGAGAGAGATGCGACTTGGCTGCATAAATAAGACCAAGAAACCTGCTGGCAAGCCCTGGGCTCCCCTGCTTGCTTTCATTAGTGACCTCTGGATTCTGTGTGAGTGACATCTGACCTGCCCACCTCCCAGGGGGATTGAGGGCAAGAAATGAGGTAAGGCAGATAAGGCAGATAAGACATCCGAAAGTGCTTTCCACAAATGACAGGGAATGAAAGGCACCCAGAAAAGCCTTTGCTGAGTGATGGACTGCCGGAGTGATTGATCACGCCCGTGGAGGACAATGCTTCCTGCTTTTTCAACCCCTTTTCACCAGAAGCTAAGGAATGATGGATACAGTCTTCAGGGGCGAAGACATTATTACAGACAGAAAACTGCTCAAACATTGTGTTCTGGGTGAAGCGCTTCTTCCCTGTCCCTCCTCTAATGGAATGCCTGTCCCACTTAACGTGACATGCCGGGTCTGCTAGGGAGTGTCTAATTAAAGACCTGCAAGAGAGATAAAAAGTCATTATGTCTCACCTTAGGAAGCACTGGCATTACTTAGGGTTTTCAGTGTGAGGCCTGAGGGAATGTCTGTCTTCTTAGGCTTGGAAAATCTACCAGTCTTACAGACTTTTCTACACAGCCTCCAAGTTGCAGATGCTCTGAGGCTCTAAGTGCCCCTGTCAGCAGCCCAGTTGAGCACACAGAGCTTAATTTCAGCCCTCAAAAGGAGCTGAAACCCTTCAATCTTCCAGTTCTTGTAGAAGAAGCAGGCACAGTAGTCCTAAGGACGGGGCCTCACACTGCATTAAAATAGGATGTGAACAAGATGAGACAAAGCGGGCTGAGGGGGAGACAGAAGAGGAAACCTCTGGGTCTTAAAGGTACTGTGACTGCTGTAAGGCTGGACTCACAGGGACAGGGCAGGAGGCGGAGTGGCCCTCAGAAGCTGAGGCCTCTTGGGAGGCCCCAGGGAGACAAGAGAAGGGTACACACCCAAATCAGCAGCTCCTGAGGTGCAGTACACCTTGCTAAGTGCTCGGCAGGAGCGTGGAGCAGGAAGTATGCCTGCTTTTACCGCTTAGCTGGAGGTCCCGGTGAAGCTCAAACAGAATAAAATGCATCAAGAGTGGAAAGAAAGGAGTAAGATGTTCTTTATATGCAGACAATGTGCTCACAGATATACATTTTCCAAGAGAAATTTATTTTTCAAAAGTTACTAGATGTGGTAAGGGAATTTGGCCAAGTAAGAGAGTACAAGGTCAATGTAAACATGTTCCTCCTTTTTTTCTTTTGGATATTTTTGAAACAAGATCTCACTGTCATTCAGGCTAGTCTTAAACTCATTATATAGCCATGGCTGGTCTCAAACCCATGGTGATCCTCCTGCCTCAGCTTCCTGAGTGCTAGGGTGACAGGTGTGTACCATTATACCTAGGTGTCTAAAACTAGTATATCTGTATACTAGTAAAACACAGTTGGCAGTTGAAGTAAGGGCTTCAACATGCAATGGCATCAAAGCACAATATATTTACAGATCATTTTAACAAAATAGGCAGAATATTATTTGTTAAATGAGAACTGCATCTCTTCACTGACACAAATCCAAGAGGGACTAAATCATTGCTGAGACACAGCATGCTTATAAGTCAGAAGACACAGTAGGGCTGCTGGTCCTTCCAAACCATGCATAGATTAAGCCACACGCCACTCAGTATCCTCGAAGGCATTTTTTATAGGCATTGACAGGCTAATTCTGAAGTTAATATGCAAATACAAAAATCTGTAGGCTAGTTGTTCCGATTCAGCTATGCCATCCTCTGAATGTTTATGTGCTAGAAGCTTGGCCTCCATATGGTGGTGCTGAGGCAGTGGAACCTTAAAGAGGTGGGATCAAGTAATTAGACCGTGGACCTCCACCCCGGTGACTGGTTTAATTTTGCCTCCTGGAGTGGGTCCATGCCAGTAGGAGTAGATCACCTGAGGGTGTGGGTTGTTATCAGAAGAGCAAGTGTGGCCCCTCCCTAGTCGCTGCTTCCTATCTTACAGTGTGACTCATTCTCTCTCTGTCTCTCTCTCTCTCTCTCTCTCTCTCACACACACACACACACACACACACACACGTCACACACACATACACACCATGTACACACACACATACATCACACACACAGTCTCACCATAATGCCACCCAAACAGTTGTGATATGGCCTGTGTTTGTTCCCCGGGCTGAAGACATACACTTGCTGCATTCTCTCTCAAACCCCCAAAACTGTGAGCTGAATAATGTCTGTTCTGTATAAAATATCCAGCTTCAGGTACCTTATTATAGTACCACAAAATGGACAGAGACAATAGGAAATGTTTGAAAAGAAGAGAAAACTCAGAGACTTCCACTACAAGATTTCAAGACTTAACAATAAAATTTTAGAGATCAAGAGAGCCCAGTATTGGCACAAGGATAGGCATGTAGGCATGCAGACCTGTGGGCCAGAGTGAGGGGTGCAATCTGCCGTGGAAAACACTGCAGTGACTCCTCAGTACACTAAGATTACAGGTCCCATTTGACCTAGCGACTCCCCTTCTGGATGTTTTTCCAGAAGAGTTGAAAACATCATACCACAGTGATATATGCAGACTTGTGTTTATTGCGGCATAATTTGTAATAGCTAACTTTTGGAAGAAACCCAAATGCCCATTGACTGAGGAATAGATAAAAAAGATAGTATTTCGATATAATGGAATACTACCCCCCACACAAAGTAGGATAAACTGGAGACTTCTGTAGTTAAGTGGATGCAATTAGAGACCATACTCACAAGTGAAGTAAACCAGACTCACATGTACAAACATCGTGTTTTCTCCCTAGTGTAAGAAACTGAAAGAGTAAATAAAAGCCAAGAGGTACAATAGATCCTGTGAAAGGGAAAGAATCTGCTCTAAAGAAAAGAACAGCTGGATGAAGGAAAAGAGAAAGGAAGGGAAAATTAAAACAAAACAAATGTACATACATATACACATGTATATAGGTAAGAAAATTGTACTAGTAATCGCTATTAGTTCATTGAAAAGAACAGTTAATGCTTATATTGTTTAATCAATTTGCATTCCTATATTTTGTAATCTGAGCAACTATTTTAAAGATAACAATGTCCAAATAATGACCATTGTTAATTTCCTATCATCTTGTTTTGAAATTCTGTATCCTGTTTGTTTCTTTTCTCTTAAAAAAAATGAGGAGTGAGCCAGGCGTGGTGGCGCAGGCCTGTAATCCCAGCACTTGGGAGGCTGAGGCAGGAGGATTGTTGTGAGTTCGAGACCAGTCTGAGCGACAAAGTGAGCTTAAGGCCAGCTTGAGCTGCATAGTGAGACCCTGTCTCAAAAAGACAAAAAAAAAAAAAAAAAAATGAGGAGTGTCCATAAATAGACTCATACTGATAAATTCAATTGAATTTCTAGGTAAATAAGATGGTCTTGGAGGCTGGGGAGATGGCTCAGTAGAATAAGCACTTTGCTGGTCAGTGCAAGGGCTTGAGTTCAATCCCCAATTACTCCAAAAACAAAAAACAAAAAGATGGTCTTTTAAAAACATAATGCTTGTACAGCTGCATAGCCATGCAGAAAAAAATAAACCTTGACCAGTAAACACAGCATCTTCCCAAATTAACTAGAAATTCTGGTAGACATTAAAAGAACAAAATTTCTGGAAGTAAACACAAGGGAAAATTTTTGAAATACTGGTGTAAGCAAAGATTTCTCAAGCCATAAAAAGCATGAAACATTTAAAAATTTGAAATATATATATATATATATTCCACAAACCCCCCACCCCCACCCCCCCACAGAACCGGGTACTGAACTAGGCCCTTGCACTTGCCAGGGGAGCTCTTATTCCACTGAGACATCTCCTGGACCCAAAATTTGATGTATTGAATTTAATAGTATTTAAACTTTTGCTTCTCAAAATGCATCATTCACTGGGTGTGGTGGCAAACACCTGTAATCTCTGTATATGGAAGGCTTAGGGCAGGAGGATCATCAGTAGTTTGAGGGTACATTTAGTACTGAGTCTAAGGCAAGCCTGAACTACAAAGTGAGACCCTGTCTCAAAATCTAAAACAAAATAAGAAAATAAAACAACAAAGAAAAATCATTCATAGACAAACCAGAGGCAAGGAGATATTTTCAGTACCTTTATCTGATAAATGATTGAATTCAGAATATATAAAGAAATATAAGTTGCAACAAACAAGCCAATTTAAAAACTGAGTAGAAGATTTGATACTTTATCAAAGATGTACCAAAAATTAAGTTATGAGCTGGGTGTAGTGGTGCATCCCTGTAACTCTAGCACCTGAGAGGCTAAGGTAGGAGAGCTATAGGTTCGAGGCCAGCCTGGGCTACAAAGTGAATTCAAGGGCAGCCTTGCCTTAACTGCATAGCAAAAGCCCTGTCTCGAAAAAATCAATTATGCCTTATTCAATTCTACCAATAAATTCACAGCCCTCCACACAGGTGCACACACACATGTGCATAACACACACACACACACACCGCACTCTTCCTAGACCATCAAGTGTTCATCTGTGTTTCAAGACTCAGCTTCAAGACCTTAACTTGTGCTCACCCTGGGGTTCTTCCACTTCTTCACACTACCCTTCATCGGTCTTTGCTGTTGAACCCACCTCCCGGTCTTAAGCTCTGGTTCCTCCTGTATCTTATTATCTCCACCACCTACCACAAGGTTTGGTGCTAAATAAATGTTCATAAACAGAGGACAATTTTTAAATTTCCTATAATACTGATTCTATCACAGTGCCATATTTTTCTCTTAAACTAGGCCTACTGGGAATCCTAGGTCCATGCAATCATAGTATTGTAGAATTCAGAGGGTGTCGTGTTTAAAGAGTGTGTCTTGCACTGGGTGCGGTGGTGCACACCTGTAATTCCAGAGCTGGTGTAGCATCCTACTGTTAGGTTTTCTAACAAGTACTGTCCATAAGCCCCTTTCATTAAACATAGAAAGGGTTAGCAAGGATTGCTTTTCTCTCTGACACTGAAGTGGAAGGTCCTCTGGAGCATTACTGACTAATGAGGTGAATGTCTCTTATCAATCCTCTCCATAGTTCTTGGATACAACCCACCTCCCCCTCCCCCAACCCCAATTAACTTGGGCATCATTTTTTATTCAGGACCAAAGAGTAAATAATGCATAAGCCAAGGTACCTCTCTCCTGGGGGCTCAGTGTCTGCGACCACCCAATGCTTCTCAGACACAAAGTGCACGGTGACCACCTCTGTGCCCCAGCGAACTCCTTGCTTGTTTGCTCAACCTTTCTAAGCCTCTCAGTGTCTTTCCCGTTTTAACTGAGCTGGTCTAATTTTAGCCAGAAGCAACACACTGAGAGGCAAGAAGGACTGTGTGGACTGCAAAAGTTTGCTTTTGTACTGTAAAGCAATGCATGTCTACTGTAGAAATTTAGAAAAATTTTTTTGTTTGTTTTTGTTTTTTTGTGGAACCAGGGATTGAACTCAGGCCCTTGTGCTTGCCAGGGAAGCGTTTAATCAACTGAACCATCACCCTGGTCCCTACAAAGTTTCAATAAGAAAAAAAGAAAAATTATTCCTAAGATTATCTTTTATAATTGTCTTTAATGATGTCATGGAGATCCTCTTTCTCTCTTTTCTTTCTCTCCCTTCTCTCCATCCCTCTCTCCCTCTCTCTCTTTCACACACACAGTCTTTTTATCTATTTTTCCTCTTTAAACTGCATGTTGAACATGCTCCACTGTACTAATATTAAAATGTTTGTGTCCCACTTCATTTTTCATATTTTGCAAAATTTCTTTCAACAATTCCTGCCATTAAGCACACAGGTTGTTTCCAATCTGGAGCCATTATAATAAATTCTTCAGTGAGAATCCTTTTTACCTATATCTCTGAGTTCGTCTGATTCTTTCATTAGCTTACGTTTTCTTGAAGTAGAAATTTAGGTCAACAAGTACACCATTGTTAAAATTTTTTTTTTGAAATGACTACTTTAGTTTTATTCCATAAATGTCTTTAGGTTTTGTGAGAGGCATTCATTAACCAAACCCTTGTAGCTCTGTGTGTTTAGTTATTGAACTTGTGATTGTCAAGCAGATGTGTGTATGATGTGAATGAATTACTCAGCCCAGAGTTTTCCTTCTACCCAGAGTCCTCAGCACTGGCATTTCCTGTGGCATGTTTTGCTTTAGCACAGCCATGGTGGCTCATGTCTTGCCCTTCCTGTTTTCTGCCTCCTGGTGGATGTGTGTGCCTTGAATCACTCTGCCCCAGATCGCTAACTCTCATCTGGCCAGATCCTGTCTCGTCAGTTCAGGGCATTTTCCACTGGCAAGTCTTCCATTAGCTTCTCTTCTCCCAAGTCTGTAGCACCTTGTCATCTTGGTCCCCTTGGCCAGGTTCCACAAGATGTCTATATCCTACAGATAATTAACAAAGATTAATCAGACAGCACCTCAACTGACCTTCCTTACTCCCACCCAGCACTCCACCCCACGCCAGCTTCATCCCAGGGGTTGGGGATACTTCTGTGCTAATTTTCTCTTCATGTGACCGCACATTGACTCAACAAGCCAGACTCTTCGGTAATAACCACACCTCCTACCTGATTTTTCCCCAGGCTCTTCTAATGTCCAGTGCTGGACGTGTTCCCTGTGCCTTTCCAGGAGGGTGGCCAGGGTGAGGCATCAGGGAACAATGGAAGAGACAGGAGGGAATCATGGCACTCGTCCCTTGGCTTCCTCTCTAAGCCTGTTGTCCATTGACTTGTCTCAGAGCTGTCCTTTCAGGGTCCCCCACCGTACCCTCTCCTTGCCCTTTCAGCCTTGCGGATGGTAACAGCCACCTAATTCGGTACCACCTTCAAGCTTCCAGAGCTTCACTACAGCTTCCCTATTCCTTGCCATCCCTTGTAAGTGCTGTAGTCATTTTTCATAATTTAGCCATTGCAAGAGCTCCGTCTGCTCTTTACTAAGGCCCTAACGGATTCACCATAGGATAGGACCGGCCCCGGATAATGGCACAGCCGGGCCACACTGGACATAGTCCAGGCCTATCACCTCTGCTTTCAGACACACCACGGTTATGCCAAATCCCTCCTGGCCCCAGGCCACCCTCCTCTCACATCCACAGATGTTTCACTCTTTAGGAGTGCTCACATTTGTTAATATAAAAGGACTTCAAAATTTTCTTTGCAAGAGCTATTTTAGGTGCTTCAGCATTTTCCACTTATTCATTTAACAAATATTTATTGAGCACCTCCTATGCGCCAGACACACAGCTAGACACCGAGCACACAACTGTAGGAAAAGTAGACACGTTCTGTGCCTGAGAATAAACCGGGGCTGAGAAGCCAGCAGCTCGGCAAAGGAGTGGCTTCCTGTAGAAAGAGTGCGTGTATTATGTGCCTTCCAACTGAGGGAAGGCTCCTCTTCCTTCTAAGGGTTTATATTCCACATTTCTCCACATCCTACAAGTAGGGAAAAAAAAAAAAAAAAAATAGAATAATGCAGTCCAACCACAAGAAAATCTGGGGAGGAAGGAAGTCTCGGTTCCCCTGCAATCAAAGCTACGCTGGCCTCAGGCGCCCACGAGGCTCATCAGTCTGGACACGGCAGCGGCAGCGCTGGCCTGTCCCCACCATTGGCTTTCACTGGCTCACACCTGACCCTCTCTGTCTGGTGAAGAAGCTGTGCCGGCCCAGACACCTCTGTCTTCCCAAGGACAGGTCTCACCTCCAGCACACCTCTTGAAAAAGAGCCTCCGACTTGGGCGCTTTTCCCATTGCACCTTTGTTTTTATTTGTTCCCTTTTGGCTTTTTTTTTTTTTTTTTTTTTAAGGGAAGGATCTACAGAACGTTCAGGATCTCACTACTAGATCGGATTTTGTTTGTTTGTTTGGTTTTGGTTTTGGTTTTCTTTGTTTGTTTGTTTGTTTTATTTTAGGGAAGGGTCTACAGCTCGTTCAGGGTCTCGCTACTAGAACGGACTCATAATAATTATCCTGTTTACAACCTCCCAAGAGCTGGGATTACAGGCGCATGCTACCATGCCCAGTTTCAATTGCTGTCTCAGTGCACCCAAGGAGCTGGGCCAGCACAGCAGGCCCAGGATCAAGCCCCGGTCCCTGCACCTGCTTCCGGCCTCTGAACCTGCTTCCGGCACCTTAATCCACTGAGCTATTTGGCTGGCCCCCATTGCACCTTTGGTGGTGGTTTTCTGGTCTACTCTGGGGCTGGCGCACATCAGGCTTCTATGCCCTGAGAAGCAGCTCTTCTCTTGGTTCTGGTGCCCTAAAGCCAAAATGCCAAGATGAGCTCTGAATATGTTCCCCCCAGCCACGCACCAAACTGAAGAGTTCTTCCCATCGATTCCTTCATAACTTCTCTTCAGAAGCCTCAGAAAACCACTCTCTGTCCTGTTCTTTCTTCTCTATGCTCTTTGCGGACCTTTTCTTTCCTTTCTCTCTCTCTTCCTATGGAAAACTAAAAGAGTTCCTTGAATTGAAAAACAGTGTTTGCTGGGGGATCTGTGTATAACTAGGGTTTATAACAGTTGAAATTCAGTCAGTGCGTTTCACATAATGATCAGGAGCACAGTAATAGCTTCCAGAACTGAGAGTGTTCTCAGTGTTGGGCCCTACAGGGACCTCTGTGGATAGAAGTGAGTCTGCCTTAATGTGAGCACCAAAACACCTGAATTAATCAGCTTCCCAAGAGGAAAGGGGGATTCAGACCCAGTTCCGGAGACCCAGCCTATGGCCAGCTGGCCTATTGCTTTTGGGCCTGTAGCGAAGCAGGCACTCATGGTGGGGGAGGGGTGCTCCCCACGGCCAGTACCAAAAGAGGAGAGGCTGACGCACCATGATTTCCTCCCAGGGCAACCCCCACCTTCCAGTGACCTAAAGTTTTGCCAAGGTCCCCCCATCTTCTAAACTCTCTACCACCTCCCTCCTGGTAGCCCCCCAGGCAAGGACAAATCCTTAAGCATCTGGGCCTTGAGCAACATTCCAGTGCATCAGCTAACTCGATCATCTCAGGAGCCCTTGAAGTAAGCTTTCTCAGGATGCCCAGTTTCCAGCTTAGGGAATAATGATTTATTCAAGTAGAACTGGGACTCCAGTACAATTACCTCAATTCCCAAATTTCAAGTTTCTTGCCTTCTTCCATTAGGGAAATCTGTTCTAATTCCTACTGAAAGGAATAAACATCCACCATAGAAGTATCCCCTAGCCTGTCACCCACCTAGTAAGGTTAAATGCTTACATAACAAGCGTCCTCAGCAGGCACACCCACCCTCCCTTCCTGGGTAGCAGAAGTCTTGCCAGGCGAAACCTCATATTAATTCTCCTTCCTCTTCTGGGCCTGCACAGGGTGTGGCAGTGGGTGGGGACCCATCAAACCACCCCTTGACACCTGCTCACCCACAGGTCTTCCTGAGGCCAACTCTAGCTGCAGGAGTATCTCCTGCCAGTCCCCCTCCCCTGCCCTGGAAGACCACAGCAGCAGTTCCCCTTATCCAGGACTGATCTGGGACTTTACGATGTACACTTCTTTGTTTTGTAGAACGCGGCGGAAGTGACAATCTACTGGTTTCAAGAGATACATTGGAGAAGGGCTGCAAATGCCTGCCGGCTCTCCTGCTCTTGTTCTCTTCATACTGCCCATCCATGTGGATATCCTTTCAGCCTGGGTCTCAGAATAAGATGACACAGAGGGCATCTCTGAGCCAGAGTACCAAATTCAGAACTACCGATAAGCACATGAACAAATGATATCTATCACTGAAGGTCTTTGGAATGTTGGGACTGTTTGTTACATAGTATTATCATAACAAAAAGCTGATTAATCCAAGCCCATTCATAGCTCTATTCCAAACCTCCTGGGTGAAATTTCTCTTCCCCTTTGAACTGAATTATTGTCCCTGTAGTGGTGAGTTTCTCTGATCCTTCCAACGTATCTGCAGCACTGGTTAGTCGATGGGGGAAGCTGCCTGAACAAATGCGGATGATCTACTAAGTCACATAAGATACCCGCAGAAACCCTGGATACTCAACTCATTCTACAAAAAAAAAAAAAAAAAAAAAAAAAAGGAATCACTGCTAACTACACACACCCTATTTTCCATTATTCATTACTGATTTCTAAAGTCAACAGTAGCCACATCAAGGGCAAGCACTTGTGCACACAACATAAAGGCTCTCAATGTGTTTAATGCATGGAACCCAAGAGTAAGGCAAGCAAGGAAGGCTTACAGAACCCAGGACTACAGCTTCAGTCACCATCTGGTGTGCTGTGGGTGTTTAATCATCTTCTTTAAATTTCTTTAGTTCAACAAATATTTATTGAGCACGTCCTACATGGCCAGCACTGGAAATAGCCAGGGGAGCAGGGCATCGCTCATACCACAGACTCATGAGCTTGCCACCCCTTCAGAAGGTGAGCACCCATGACCAAAACTAAGGACAATGAAGTGAAAGAATTTTGAGAGAGGTGCCAAACATTGGCTGGGGCTGGGTTAGGAAAAGAGAAGAGTTACATGCCATCAAAGAGGGATTTAAAAAAAAAAAGTTTTCAAACAGAAAGAAGCAAGATGTAGAGGCTAAATAGAATGAAACAGGAAGTAGAGAGCTCTGTAATGGAAAGATTAGTAAGGAACACTCCACGGAGAGCTTCCAATGCCAATCTGGTGGGAACAAATGAATATTGAATGAAATCTATTGTATTGCATACATGTTTGCCACCCCTTCACTAAGCCCTAAGTGTCTGAGAACTTAAAAGTCACAATAGCATTAACCTCCACAGAAATAACTCCAGGTAAAAGATGTCCATGAAAACTGTATATGATGGCAAGATGATTTCCATGACTCCAGCCAGCAGGAGGAAGGTAAGCAGCCTGAGACTGCTGTGAGGAAAGAGGAAGAACTGCTCCCAGCCTGCACTGCAGCAGGTCTTGCCCTCTGAAAGCTACTTCCTCAGTCTTGGCTTGGGGGGGAAGCAAGAATAGGCAGCACAAAGGCTGAACCTGAACTTTACGGCAAACGCTGGAGACAGTCTGGCCTCTGCAGGAAGTAGCATCACTGTAGGCTTGTTATGAAGGGGCTGGGCCAAGCCTTGTGCACCCCGCCCTGCCCCACTCCCCACCCCTTCCTCAGGCTGCACCTGGCCTCTGGCCTCGCCTGCCCCACCTAGTTACACCCATAACTTGACAGGAGGCCAGAAAACACATCACTGTCAGGCAATTGCAAAACAAAAAAAAAAAAGCAGCTCAAGTAGTGCCAGGTGCTGGCTGGACTGGCAGAGCTCCGTCAGTGCCACCTGTGAGCCCCAGCCTCCTGCTTCCCAAGCCCCAAGGAAAGCACCCACTCGAGGGCTGACCCCATGTTCCAGAAGGAGCACTGTGTCTTTTCGTGTTTGTGCCCCAGTGCCTCGTTTGCGGATCACATCTGGGAAAGAGTAGCAACAACCTGACTGTGTACTAAAATGCTTTTGCTTCGAACACCCTGGACTTATTTTCTGTTTTAATTCTTCCAGCAACCCGGCTCTATAGAATAGACATTAGAAGTTGTCATTCTTACTACATGAGTCACGTGGCTCAGAAATGGAGGCGCTGAGGTGGGCTCGCTGTAAGAGTCTTCTCTGACAGGATCTGGTTCGGACCCAGTGAGAGGAGCCAGAGCCTGGTTTGCAGAACAGGTAAGGTGGGGGGGGGGGGGCCTCAAGGCTCCCCCTGTGGCTGAGCTTAGGAAGCGCTGACTTGGGGCAGAAGCAGGCTCTGTGTGCAGGGCCTGTGCTTGATGTCGTCTCCCTACTCTGTTTAAAATGAAGCCCTGGCCCCGGTGACTGGGAACTGGTAGGAGCTGCTGCATTATTCCCTCACAAGGAATACCTGTCCCAGGTCAAAAGAGAGAGCCCCTGGAAGCCCCGGGCAGGGTGCAGGACCAGAGCCAGGGACTGGCAGGCTGGGCCCTGACTCTGGCACACGTGTTGGCTTCCGAGCAGTGGCCTCAGCCATCCCCCTGCCAGCAGGTCTGAGCAGCACAGGGTGCAAGGTGGGCATGAGCTCTGCACAGAAACTTTGAGGGTGGGTAGGTGGCAATTCAAGAATAAGATTATTTCTCTAATCCCAGCACCCTGGGAGCCAAGGCTGAGGGTCATAAATTTGAACCCAGTCTAGTAAATTTTGTGACTTAGTAAGAGCTTGTCACAAAAAATCAATAACAAAGAAAGAGTAAGTAAAGTATGAAATGAATGTAGAACCCCCACAGGCTGCACCGGAGCACTCAAAGGGTCATCTGTCTCAGGGAAGTGTTCTTAATTCTCCAGGGAATGCATCGTGCAACACTTCTAGATTTTTCTAAGAAAAAAATGAGCCTCCAGTCGCAGGTTCAACAGTGAGCAACATGTTCTTCTTCCTGAGCCATGTCCCAGAGCCTAGGGTACAGACACATCACGAGGCAGGTCTGAAACAACCAGGTGTACTGGCATGTGACCCTGGGTCAGGCACCAGAGTGTGGCTCCAGGCTCTCACCTTGGGCCTGGGGCAGGGCACTTGGGGCTCACCCTGCTGACACTGGGCTCAGGCTGGACCATCTGGTTCATCAGGAGGAAATTATTTTTGTTTACACTCACTGTTCCACCTAAAGAAACAGCAGGGAGCAGTGGCCAGACTGCTGGAGCCCTGCCCATGGAGCTCTGGACAAGGGAGCAAGACTTCTAAGGAACTCCAGGTGGCCACTGGGAAGCCGGTCAGAAGCAGAGGCACCAGCATTTCCCTCATGGCCTATGCAGCAGTGACAAATTTGCAACTAGATTAGTTTATTATATGTACACACTTGCAGGAGTGGTGGTACCTGCTTATAATCTCAACACTCTGGGAAGCTGAGGCAGGAAGACTAAAAATTCAAGGCTGACCTGGGCAATTGAACAACTTAGCCAGACTTTGTCTCAAAATTAAAATTCAAAGGGCTGAGGATATAGCTCAGTATGAAGACTCTGGATTCACTCCCTAGTACCAAAGAACAGAGAGAAAGTGAGACAGAAACAGAGATAGAACATCCATTCAGGAGGTTGAGGCAGAAAGATCAAAATTTCAAGGGCACCCTCAAAATAAAAAATCAAAAGATGGGCAGGCCAGATAGCTCAGTGGATTAAAGTACCTGCTTAGGCAGATGCAGAGACTGGGGTTTGATCCCTGGTGTGTTGTTCTGGCCCTGCCCCCAGGGCATGTTGAGATTTGAACTGAGACTGGGTATGGTGACATGTGCCTATAATCCCAGAGTTTGAGAGGCTGAAAACAGGTGGATCACATAGGTTGAGTCTGGTCTGTGTAATGAGATCCTGTAGACTCTGTACTAAATACACTAAAAAAAAAAAAAAAATCAAAAGGGCTGGAGATGTAGCTCCATCCCTACGACCACCAAATATTCAGTCTCTACCACTACACAAAATAAACAAAAAGAGCACCATCATTCTTGAGATCCTTCTTTCACAATAAATTAAGACAAAGGTGGAGATGGAGGATTTCACAAAGCTTAGAAGAAAAATTAAGGAGCTGGCTGATGCCGGACGTTTTCACCCTTCCACTAAACTTCAGACTTAAGCTGAAGACGTTAGCCCTATGAAGTTAGGGCTGGCATTCTTGCAGACAAGCCTGATTGATTCTCATTCACACCAGATCAGCAGTTCAGTCATTACACTGGTGACCACCAGGCAAAAGGTGGGTGTCGTCACATACTGTATTTGGATGCATTTGAGTTCCAGGGCCACCTCCATTTATCAGACAATGGGAGTTTGTTGCAGGCCACCTCCCTCACTGTCCATTGATCTCATTTTTAAGAACCCATAGACAATACATTTGCATTTGTGAGTTTTACTGAGTTAAACGGTTTTCAATTAGCATCTGTTTTCTAGGACACCAATTTGGAGACAGGCTTAGAATATTTATCATTTTTTTTCCCATAAAGAACTGTTTGTGGAGCTTATTGCATGAGCAACTGGGAGTCTAAAATCAATTGACTAATGTGAAATGCTAGAGTGGTACAACCAGCACTTCTGCAGTGGTTGTAGAGGGGGTGTGTTCCCAAAGTTAGAATGACCAATCACAAAGGATGCAATTGTTCAAATACTAGAACCTGTCCCCTAAGGAGTCCAGGTCCACCAGAAGAAGGAAAGATCACCCAGGCCTAGTCCTGATAGTTTGTGTCCTCTGAGAAGACCAAGGCTGCTGCCTGTAGCTGCACAGTGCACGGCCCACACATCGTTCTGAGTATGGCCGGGGCAGTGCTTCTGTTTTCTGTCTCTCTGATTCACTGGTGCCATTGCTGGCCAGAAACGTTGTGAACATCGTCTTTCTAAGACCGAGAGCCTGGGTAGATGCGCTCACTCGCCGAGGTCTAATTTTGTTCATGTGCCCTTGTTCATTTGGGCCTTGCTTACAGGATCCATGCCACGTGGTGATCTGTACCATCTGTGTTCACCTGGCCAGCGCTCGGACAGTCTTCCTATTTTGGCCAGATTGTCCATCTACTAGGTATCTTCCAACCAGAGGCCTGTATTTCCAAAGAAAAACTTCTCAGCTGTTTGCAGTGGAATGAGGAATTAACACTTGGAGGTAGGGGCCTACGGGGTGCCCCTCCTCCTCCTTTTCCTCCTACCCCCCCTCACCCTTGCTTACAGAAGTACCTGTGCCTTTTTTTAAAATACATTTTCTTTTTTTTGTTGTTGTTGTTGTATTTAGTAGAGGTCTACAGGGTCTTACTACATACATCAGACTCAGTGATCCTCCTGTTTTCAGCCTCCCAAATGCTGGGATTACAGGCATGTGCCACCACGTCCAGTCTCAACTGCCCAGGGGTGGGGCTGGCACAGCATGCCAGGGATGGAACCCAGGTCCCTGTGCTCTGCCTAAGCATGCACTTTAGTCTGTTGAGCTATCTGGCCGCTCCTGACCTGTGCCTTTCATACAGGTGAGCCAACCACTGTCCCCACTGAAGGCTTTCACAGTAGCTTTTTCTGGTCTGCTAAGTCAGTTGTTACATGCCTGTCTCTTGTCCAGCTTCCTGTTGTCTCCTGTCCTGTCCTCTTCGTCTGGTGAGTATATGCTTTGAAGTGAGGCTGGGGGCATTTCTCTAACTTTAGCTCAGTTCAGAGATAAAGCTTAGATAGGTGTGTGGAGTGCACCATTTTAGCATGAAACTGGAATACTGCTACATCCCACCTTTAACTGTGCCTCCAGGGTCTCCTAATATGATAAGCGATTGATTTGCTGAAATAATTTGTAAAGAAGAGTGTGTGATTGCTGTTTTTGTTTGTTCAAAATGACCATGAGAATCCAACAAAATTGAATTCCAAATCCGAGTTCCTAAACCAGAGACAAGAATGGAGTTTGGAACTTTACAAGAACACTGTGTCGGCTCCATGGGTCCAGAATAGACCGTCAGCTTCTGCATTGGGAACCAGGGATCAGCAGTGAAGACTGCATTTCTGACCAGGTCAGCAACGGGACAGTTATTCATTCTGATACGATGGGAAATCAGGACACATTGTTAGGGTTTTACACACACACACACACACACACACACAATCAATAGCATGAGTTATTGAACTGTAGCAAGAAAAACTGACTTGATCAACCACTGACGCTATCTCATTCTCTTGAGAAAACAAAGCTTCCAAACTGCATTGTAGGAAATAGAGGAGAGGGACTTAACTTACAGCTGGGCTTGTCCTGCCCTGATGGTCCTTGGACTTTTCATTTATTTCTCAGGCCCCAGCAGCTGTCAGGAGAGCCAGCAGCCCAGTTGGCCCACTTGGGGGTTCCTCTGGAGACCACACGGAGTTCATTCAACCAGGGTGTAATGAGCTCCTCCTCTGTGCTAGCACAGTTCTGGGTAAAGCAAATAAAGGAAAGTGCATGCCTCTATAGACCTTTCATTCAAGGGAGTAATAAGGTGAAGCACTGGACAAATATAGGTACAAACTAAAAAGAAATTCTGAAGAGTAGGGACAGAGAGTAACAGTGGGGCTGAGGTTTGGGATACAGTGTTCAGAGACATCCTCAAAGGCCTGACTAAATGGCTGGAGCAGGTGCATTCTTGGAAGAACAACACAAAGCATGAAATGGGCCATGGGCCGGGAACACGGCAAATCTGTTTAAGAAAGAGTGAGGAGTCAGCGTGGAGAGTTAATATCAAAAGATGGATCACAAAAGCAAGTGGAAGGCCAGGTAAGGTTTGGAGGACAATGGAAAGGGAGATTACTGGGAGCTTTAGAAAACAACTGGGAGGTTCTGAACAGGAAATAATATGATTTAACTCACCTTTCAAACTACCATTCTGGCTAGACAAGATCATGAGTATCAGAGCAAGGACAGAAGCTGAGAAGCAAAGCATGTCAGAGGCTGGAAGCAGAATGGTGGCAGGAAAGAAGGTGAGAGGTGAACAGTTGGCTTTGGAAGACAGGCTGAGATGCAGCTGAAGGAGCAGACGTACATTTCGAAAGAAAGAAAAGCATCGAGAAGAGGCCAAGATACTTGGCCTGAACATGTGCAGGCAAGATCTGCCATTTACTGAAGCACGACAGCTAGGGCAGAAAAAAGTTACAGCAGACAAGGTCATGGGCTTGGGTTTTGTTGTAAAGCTTAAAATGCCTTCTGGGTTTTCATGGAAGGATGTGAAGCAGGCAAAAGGACATAAAAACTTGGCACTCCAAGGAGAGATCGAAAAGGAACAAAGGATGTCCTGACTCAATGGATGAATGGCTGTTCATTTGGCCTAAACTCTTGAGAGTGGCAGAAAGAGGATCCCTGCACGTGGGAACCTGGGAGGTAGAGCCCCAAGCTGAGGAAGGCTTTCTCCAGGCTTCAGGCCTGCTGTTTCTTGCTTGATGAAGTCTTGGACTTCCCCGGGTCTGTCACTCCCTTCCTCTTTTCCAGTTCTCCCTTTCAGAATGGGAAAGTCTACCTGGTACTTCATCTCTTCTGCATCTGGGAAGCACATGGCTTGTTTGGGTTAAAAGGTCACAGCCAGAGACATCTGTTTTAGGGTGACTTATTCCTTAAATCTCACCTGCATCCAGCTTAGGTGACAGTTAGATAAGAGGGCTTTGTAGAGTTTTGAGTGAGCTGGAGTAAGTCGATCCTTGGGTCTGCTGGGATGATGTGAATTTATTTGGCAGGCAATGAGAGACTGGGCTCTGGAGGGCCAGGGTGGGGTACCCTGGGGTGGACATCTGCATCCTCCCAGTATCTACTTGTTGCAACCTATTTTCCCAATGTGATCATGTTAGGATGTGAGGCACTCTCAGTGTGGAAGGACAATAGCTTTGGTCAGGAGGGTGGAGCCCTCAAGAATGGGGTCAGTGTGCCTGTGACAGAGGCTCCAGACAGCACCTCCTCTTCCCCTTCCGCCATTGAGGAGCAGGGTGAAGGTGGCCGTCTATGGAGTAGGAGTGCATATGGGAATTGCAGGCACCTTGATCTTCCAACTTCCAGAACTGTGAAAAAGAAATTCCTGTTGTCTGCAAGCCATCTAGCTTCTGTTATAGCTGCTGGAGTGGACTAACCTGGTCCTTCTCAACAAACATTTTAAAATGCACAATCATTTAGTGTAATTAGAATCTCAAAGAAAACCCTAAGTATCAACTTTTAAAACAATTTGGAGCAAAGAAATAAAGCAAAATCCTTAAACTACTCCTCCCCACACAAATATTATTCCCAGAAATAATATGGAGATTCTTTCCCAAACCAGACATCTGTGGACTACACGTTGCCGAACTCCCATCTTCTCTTATGACAACAAAAACTAGGAAAAACAATTTCAAGCAATGTAATGAAGATGCTTGGGAGGGAGGGGCTGATCTTAACATTGCTTTTCTGAGGACGAGGAGAAACTGGTGATCGAAGTCCAACACACTGCTTATCAAAGTTTTCATGTTCTTGGTCAAATCTGAACACATCTAGAAACTTTCCCTCCCCCTGACATTCCTTAAGAATGGAAAAAGCATTCAAAGTTTTAAAGAAGTACAATATTTGCTAGAAGAAAGAAGAATCATTTAAAAAGGATGTATAAGACATGTGAAGCAGTCCATGCTGGATTCAGACTTGGTGAGTGACAACACAAGCCACCTAGACTCTGTGCACCCACTTGCAGTCTGGGGAACATTTCCTTTCTGCCTGCCTGATCCTGAGGATTGAACCGAAGGCCTTTGTTCTGAGCCTTTTTCTTTTTTTAATTTTAAGACAGGGTCTCAAGTAATTAAGTTGCGCATGCCTGGCTCAAACTCTCAGTCCTCCTGCCTCAGGCTCCCCGAGTGCCAGGATTATGGCCATGTGCCATTGTACCCTGCTCAAAGAGGCTTTGATGTAAAGGTGAGGAGCCTCAGCCAGGAGTGGGTAGGGGCTAACGGAATTCCTGCCTTGAACTAAAGCAAAGCAGGCAGGACCCCCAAGTTTGGCTTCAGGAAGAAGCGAACTGAGCCTATGGTTTTCTCATTACCAGTGAGCACAATAGCCACTGGAACTCTCTCATCCAAAAAAATACAGGGCTCGCTTCTGTGTCTAATGGTTAACATGAAGTGCAAATGCCATGGGTCACATGGGTTAATTCAGAAAGAAAACAAATGCAATCATGCCATTAATCATTGACTAGGGATCTTTACTCCCCGGATGGGCTGAGTGGTAAGATTTTCTTCAGAAGAGGAATAAAGGAAGAGACCCTGGACAGAGCCCCAAGGGCTTCTTAATCAGCAAAGGGTCCAGAGGACCAATATTCAATTGTACACTGGTAATTAAAATCAGGGGCCAAATTAGTGCCCCCACCTGTGTGTCCCTGAAGCCTGTGTCCAACAGCTCCCTGAGTTGGGATCACCATCCACACAACCCACACACTGCAGCTGCTACAAGGAGAGGCCACGGAAGTTCAAGGCTCTCTGGGCAGGCCAAGGCAGGGCACTCTGGCAGCGCTGCAGATGCCGATTTCAATTCCCTAAATCTGCCCTGAGGATTTCATTCTCCAGAGCAAAGCCTGGCAGCACAAAGTCTCCCTGTGATGGATTTATTAGCTCCAATGCCTTAGTTACAACTTTATAGCGTATTGTACTAGGGAGGAAAAATAGTTCCATGGAAGTAAACCAAGCCTCATGTGGTGTGATGTTGTGCTGACCATGTAAACCTCTCCTCTAACCTCATTACTTTTTAGAGCTTGTGGGAAGAAACTTGGAGAGAGCTGGCATGGAATGTACAACTGGGTTAGAAATTGTTCTCTGGGTTGTTTGGCTTCCCCCTCAACCCCACCCAAAAGCTAAACTTTCCTTTGACCACTGGACTTCAAAGATTGGAAGGACCTCTAGATCACTTTAAAAAGGAGCCAAAGAGGTGGGATCAAAAGACAGATCAGGGAGCCATTGCACTGGATAGTGGTGGAATACATACTTGAGTCCCCATGTACAGGGTCTGGTCATTTCTGTCAGGACCTGAGAGGTCTGTGTAATGATCAGATTAAAGTACTGTTGGGGGCTGGGGGTACAGCTCAGAGGCATAAACACCTGCCTGGCAAGCATTAGGTCCTGAGTTCGATCCCCAATATTAAAAAAAAAAAAAAAAAAAAAGCACTGTTAGCTTTCCATCTTCCATAGAATAAAACCTTCCTGCCTACCACCAAACACTCTCCTCTCTACCTATGCATCCCAGTTCACACAAGCATGTGCATGCATGTTGATTTGCAGCACTTACTGAGAACACTCAGCATGCCACGTGCTCAGCTAAAATCCTCCCACACCTTTGAGGCGGGCACAGCGCTTTTCAATACTCACACATGGTAAGTGAAGAAGCAGAGTCTCAGAGAGCTGTAGTGACTTCCCTAGAATCACACAAGTAGTGATCGTAGGGGTTGGGCTGGACCCGGGCTTCCCAACTCCTGAGGAGAAGCACTACCATATGTTCCTTCTCTTTTACTCCTGCAATCTGCCTATTCAAGGTGGTATTTGAGTGCACTAATCTATCATGCTAGGATGGCTTTGCAAAATGCCACCACCAAAATTCACGTCCCCTCTCCATGCCCTTTGTATTGGGGTTTTAGCCCTACCACGACACATAACAAATCAATTTTGTGTCAAAGTAAATATGTGTCTACCTTCCTGGGAACGCTGGGCACAGATCTCAGCTCATGTCTCTGAGTCCCCAGCCTTGCCCAATATCAAGCATTGCACATTATAAATACTTAAAAGGATGCATTGACTCCACTGGAAGAAAAATATTTTAAACCCTTTCAGTACCATAGGCAAAGCATACCATCAGAGAGTGGGAAAATCGTCACTGATACTGGATTTTGTTGGTAACAATTTCTTAAAGATCTTTTTTAAAGAATAGTTTGAGGCTTACAACAAAACTGAGCTTAAAGTATGAAGTTCCTCCTATCTTCCACCCGCCACCCGTCCATGGCCTTCCCCACTGTCAGTGTTCCCACTGGAGTTGTTCCTTTGTCACCACTGATGAACCTGCATCCACGCAGTCTTCTGTGTGCACCGTTTGCATTAAGGCTCCACTTGGGGGTGCATATGCTGTGGGGAATGGCAGGTGCCCTGTTATTAGAGCCCAGAGTTGGAACTACAGTTTCATATATTTACTCTTTAGAGTGAGAGCAGGTGAATGACTGGAAGAAATCCCAGGAGCACAGCAGCCCTGTGGACATTGATCACCAACTCCAGGAAGGAAGTCTGATTGCTTCCCTTTGCCCTCCTCTCTAATTCTTCCTTGTGTCTTGTTGGTTTTTATAATCAAGAACATCAGCAAATACATGTCATATGGTCAATTCTTCCATCAGCAGCTAAGACCTAACGGAGAACCGATCCTCAGACTCAGCTAACTTCATTCAGCCAAACTCAGTGTAGTGGCAGAGAAACAAATTAAATGTTGGACACTGAAAAAAAGATAAACAAATATATCTAAAAAACAAAAAAAAAATCATTTTACAGAGAATAAAAAGTAAAATAGACCAAGGACAAAGAAGAAGAAGGAGGAGGAGGACGAGGAAGAAGAAGAAGAAGGAGAAGGAGGAGAAGGAAGAAGGAGGAAGAGGAAGAGGAGGAAGAAGAAGAAGGAGAAGAAGAAAGGAAGAAGAGGAGGAGGAGGAAGAGAAGGAGGAGGAAGAGAAAGCAAAACAGAAGACAATAGGCAAGAGGCATAGGTTGAAGTTAACTTGACTTCAAAACCAAGGTCAGTTCCATTGTCTCAAGAAGAAACAAAAAAGACCAAATACTGTGCTGTTACCTGCTAAGTGCCTGCTATCATAGTTAGAACAGCGATTCTGTAAGAGTGGCATCCATGCAGTCACGGGAAAGGCACAGGCCTTTGAGTCAGAAGATCTGGCTTCAGTTTCGACTCTGCCATCCAACAAGCTATGTGCACTTTGGCCAGTCTCACCCTTCTCCGAGCTTCCACGTCTTCATCACTTGGCTCTGAGGCCACCACCGATTTTGCCAGCCATGCTCTGCCTCTGCGATGGGACCAGCTTCTCCTTGTCTGTTTCCCTCCTATCTTTCAAATGCTTACCCAGGCTTCAGAGCATCTTGTTGTGACATTAGCTGTCTTCCCTAGTTACAACACAAGTCCCAGGTAGCACAGCATCACGATGGGCTCATTTGCCCAAGGCAGATTCACTGGCTGTAGTCACAACACAGACGACCTGAGATGTTCTCTTCACTGACATGCAGTACACAACACCTGCAACTGAAAGGAAGAGAGGTCTCCTTGCACACTCAGCTAGTAGAGGTTTCAGTCCACAGTGCACGGGCTCCAAGGCACAAGGATGAGGCAGAAGGGTGGGCACAAGACATCCCACCAACAGTGAGGTAGCTCCTCTGTCTCTGCCTCCTGCCAGCTAGTCAGCTAGGAGCTCCTATAATCCAGTCCTCTTCCGTGATCCCATGGAGTCTTGGGGTCATTTAGACATAAACCACAACAAAGCCCTGCTCCTTCACTCTCCTGTCCCACACTGTAAGTATCTGTGTAAGTTTCTTCATCAACACCTTTGCTCCCTTCATTTACATATTTGTATTGTTTACTCTTTTTAAAAATTGCTTATACACATGAATAGAATTCATTTTTTTGGATTAATGCATTCTCATAACTTATTTTGATTGTTTCTCCCCTTCACCCCTCATTCTACTCTCCCTCACAGATTCACATTAGGGGGTTCCATACATACAGTCTGCTTATATCCATCCCCCTCTGCCCCTCTTTTGCTATAACCATGGCTAAAACCTGGCATCAAAGAAAAGTTACTCTTGGCCATCATAGTCTCAAACCTTCAAACAGCTTGGGGGCCCACCCACACCCTTATTTCTGTTTTGAGGAGCTCCTTCCAGAACTTGGCAAACCATGAACATTTTCAAGTTCAAACTGCCAGCCCCAAGTATTTCCTGTAATTGTCTTGCATAACTCCTCCCCCAGGGAGCCCATTGGTCCTTTCAGAATGCCGTCATTGCACCATTATGCACAAATCCATTTAATGTCTTAGCACAATGAAGATGCTCATCAAACATGTATGGCCCCGCGATGGAGAGAGAGGCTTCCCGGCATGACAACTTCCTAGATAGAAGAGTAAAGGACCACGGTCTTCCCTGACTTGGACAGCAGAGGCTGTGCATATTGATGCTGAAATAAGAGCACAACAATAAAGAAAATCTTGAAAAAGAATTGCCAGTCCAAAATTCTATGCCTAGACTATCGTTCAAGCATAAAGCAAAAATATAAATCATGTTATTTCCCCTCAAAACATTCAAAACTCTCCCTCTTGCTTCACACTTAGCTTATTGTTCTTAGCAATGTCTTTTTTAAAATTTTATATTATTATTATTATTTTTTTTTTTTTTTTTTTGTCTTTTTGAGACAGGGTCTCACTATGCGGTTCAGGCTGGCCTTAAGCTCACTTTGTAGCTCAGGCTGGTCTTGAACTCACAACAATCCTCCTGCTTCAGCCTCCCGAGTGCTGGGATTACAGGCCTGCGCCACCACGCCCGGCTTAGCAATGTCTTTTATTGAAACAAGACTTTAAGCATCCAGGAAGAACTGAGATAAGGGAAAGGAGAAAATAAAGAAGGAAGATAATATATATTTCTTTTACATATTAGCTTGTATAGTGCTTATTTTCTTCTCTTTCTCCTTTTTAATTTTTAATAATTTTTGACCAATTTCACATGCTTATATCTGGTAATCTGAATAACTAACTTGAAGCCAACAATATGCATTACAACAACCATTGTTAAACATTTCTTTCATTTTGTTTAGTGAAATTCTGTATCATTTCTAATGTTTTTTGTATTCTCTTTAAAAAACCAAAATATACAAATTTAAATGTCCACCATATTTTTCAATTACTGCTTAACTCAAAAATTGAATCTTTAATATGTCTGTTCTGAGAAAAGTATTTAAGAAAAAGGCCAGGGAAGCGAGAGTAAAATACCATAAAAAAGATAGAATTTCAGAAGTAAACTAGCATTTCAGTAGGAGAAGTCTTAGCCAACGCATCTAGAAACTGACCAGTGTGGCCAGAAGGGCCGCGTGTGCTCACTCCCTGAGGACCGGTTTGTTGCGCTGCCGGCACCGCCAGCATCCAGGCCAGGGGCTGAGCTGCAGGGACCATCCTCTTGGCTGCTGATTCAATTTGTTGGTAAAATTTTTGGTATCATCAAAGTATCAGTTCTGAAATTATACATTTAACGCAGTTTTGGCTTAAATTATAAGATTATTTTTCTTAAAATCACACAAAACAGTGGTTAAGGTATAAATAAAATTTGTCTGTCAAAATCCTCGTGTGCCTGGTCACTGGATCACAGAGGCAAATATGTTAAATGCCCAGAGCTGGGGCCTGGCTGGGGCCTGACCCAGAAGCGAGCACCTCCTTCTCTGGCCCCTGCCCTCTCTCTCAGCTTCCCGGCCCCCGTGACATGCGCAGTTTCCCTCAGCCAGACCCTTCTGTCGTGCTGTTTCTGTGACGGAGTCAGCCGACCCCAGAGTATAATCCTGAGCCAAAATAAGCCTCTCAGGTTAAGTTATGGGTGTCAGGTATTTTGTCCCACAATGAGAAAGTTACTAAGACAAAAATTTTACCATATTTAGGGGAGAAGAGTTATGGCAAGAAAACCAAGAACTATGAAAAGGAAAGAATGACAGGGCACACTTTATGAGATGGTAGCATTCATCGTAGATTTATTATGGTCAAGTCAACCAAATACCATCTTGGCATGCACAAAGACAAGCACAACTGCACAACAGATAACAGCACAGAGCTAGATTCCAACACATAGGAGAATGTACGGGTCAGAGCTGGGAGTCGCGAGCAGGCTGGAGTCACACGTAATGTGACAAAAGCGATGTCCATTTTGGAAAATATTATCATTCCTCCTTCTTAAGTCATATGCACAACAGAATTCCAGCCTGATTAGACTTCAATATAAGAAAATATAAATGATTAAAATTGTCTTATAGGACAACTGGGAAAGGGGGAAATAACTAGGGAGAATAGATATAATCCCATGGTTGACAAAAACAGAGGTAGTAAGCCAAAGTTTTTAAGATAAAAGATAAACCTATTTAATTATGCAAAAATGTTTTTAAATGAATAGAAAAATAATAGATTTAGAATAAAATATATAATACACTTGACAAGACAAACATTCATACTTTTTTTTTTTTTTTTTTTTTTTTTTTTGTCTTTTTGAGACAGGGTCTCACTGTGCAGTTCAGGCTGGCCTCGAGCTCACTTTGTAGCTCAGGCTGGTCTCGAACTCACAACAATCCTCCTGCCTCAGCCTCCCTAGTGCTGGGATTACAGGCCTGCACCACCACGCCCGGCTTGCATTCATACTTATAATATAAAAAATCATTATAAATGGGCCAAGGAAAAGAAAAACAGAGAGAGAGAAAGAGAGAAACAGATGGCAAGAGATAGAGAGACCCCAGAACAGAGGAAGCAGGACTTCATTTTATAATCATTCCTGGTCTTGTTTTCTCCCTGTTACCAAATTCCACTCTCTATTCCCAAGTACAGAAACAGAGGCATGTGAACATAACTAAGTTGATCAGAGGGACCATCATTATCAGTGACATAAGTTCTTCCTCTTTGCCTAGAGATGCATTCAGAAGCCCACAACCCATCACAGATGATACACAGGCCCCAGGCAGCAGAGGCCCGCTCTAGAACAGTGCGAACTTAGGGCAGGCCCACCGTGGCAGGTAGTGCATGGAAAGTTCTCAAAACCTTGCCATCCCTGCTCAAGAATCTGAAGCCAGAACACGAGAAGCAAAATACATACAAGTAGATGTGGAGAAGTAAAGAGAGAAAGGGGACACAAGAGCAGCCTCTATTTCTTGCAATGTAGCAGACTAGATGCCCAGAGTAATCTGTCTACTAAAAACAGCTGACAAACTATTTCAAATGTTTTAAACAAGAACCAAACATAAAGAAAAAGTGACATTTTACCTAGGTAATCCACTTTGTTCTTAGAGCCAAAACCCACTGTAACTGAATTTTTGTTTTTACAAAAACTTGAAAGCCAAGTCTCAATCAAGACAGGAAGTCTAAGAAGTGTCCTTTGTAGATCTGAGACCTCAGCCACCAACAGCTTAAGTATTATTGTCAACTAGAAATAAGCCTACTGTGTAAAATGGGAAATAATATTAGGAGCAGAAATTAATAAATTTAGCTACAATCAATCATACAATACAGAGGACCAGTATGATCCAAGTAAGTTATTTAAAAAAGCCTTATAAAACTGACAAACCTCTGACAAGACCATTAAGAAAGAACAAGACACATCATTTTGATAATCATATTATGAATGCAAAAAGTAAATATAATTGCTGTGGACATTAGAAAGGATGTTATGAACATATTTGTATCCCACAAATGAAAAACAGTGCTTGCTCCAGCAGCAAATACACCAAAATTCAAAACAAATGAAACCCCAACACTACATGCTGTGCTGTGCTGAGCCAGTGACAGAGTCTGGGCATGATGGTACATGCCTGTAATCCCAGTGCTGGGGAGGCTGAAAACAGAAGCATTACTACAAGTCTGAACTACATACTGAGACCTTGTACCAAATATATACATAAAGTAATAATAGTAAAAATTAAAACACAAGTCCATAACAACAGTTTCCTAACAAAATTAATACATCATGCAAGTCTTAGATAAATTCTCCAGAATCAAAAAATAGATAATTATTTCCATCTTGTAAGGCTAGAATAACCTACCAGAATCCAAGGGCAATTTAAAGAACAAAAATGATAAGACAATCTCACTCATGAACAATTGACACAAGATTCTAAACAAAACATTAGCAAACTGAATCTCCCATTAAATAATAAGATAACCCAACAGTATGAACTGATTTCATGAACACATCAAAAGAAAAACATAGCACAACTATCTCCATAGATGCAGAAAAGCATCTAACAAAATACACCATTTGTTCGTAATTGAGAACTTAGTAAAGTTGGAAAATAAAGAATATTCTTTTTTATACCTTCTGCAAACATAATAGGGAGCAATGCATGCACAAAACTGAATGGCAAAGAGCCTTTCCATCAAGGTGTGAAACAAAACAACCATCTCTCTCTTCACCCTCACCACTTCTTTTCAGTGTCACCCTAGGGACCCTGACCACCATGATGAGATAAGAAAGAACCACAAGAGAGAGTCCAACCAGGGGTGCTGAGGACATGTCCAAAGCTGACCATGTTTTAAGACAGGTGATTGGAAAGAACCATTTCTAAATAGCCCCTACCACGCTGGCTAAACCCAAATCTCGCTAACTCTAAATCATTTGTACACAGAATGCGAATCTTGGAGGATTGTAGAGGCCCACAGGCACTGTCCGGTGTCACAGGCAAACCAAGGAACAACACTGAGGGAAGACACGTGCCGTTGGGTACTGTGAAAACTGTATATAACAGGAGCCAACCGCAGTGAGTCTCAATACACAGCACCATCATTTCAGCGGCCACATGGCTTATTCTTCCAGGCACGTTGTCCTGCTAGAGTGCAAGAAAGACAGTGCCATTAACTAGCTGGCGAAGGGCTAGTCTCCTCTCCGGCCCATATATGCTACCTCTGCTGCAAATTTCCACAAACAGTTGCTAGAAACAAAGAAAATGAACACTCCTTGCAAAACAAAATCCCTTTTTTAGCAACAAGTCTGGTCTTGTGGGATTAAGATATTTCTAGCATCTCACTGGAAAAAAAAAGTTGGAAGCAGAGATCCTTCTGACCATAACAACAATGAACTATTCATGATCCATCAGATGACACAAAGAAAGTTGTGTTTTCAAGGTTCCAGATGGCGCACCTGTATGGTTATTTAATATTTGTTCCATCTCAAAATAAAATAAAATATTATTTTATTTTATTTATATATACATTGTTAAGGGCATGGCCCAATGACTGAAATATATATATATATATATATATATATATATATATATATATATATATATATATATATATTTGTTCCATCTCCCTGTCCATGTCACACATAGAACTTTCCTGTTACTTCTATTAAATTAGTTTTCAATATTTTATTTTTTAAGTGTTTGCCACCTCACTATTTGAATCAGAGTTCATAGCTTCTCCATTTTGACAGTCCCCAGACGCTGGACTAAGCAAGATCTTTTGTAAAACTTGAGGTTGCCAAAACAGTGGAATTTGGGCACTTCTGACTGCTTCAATTCCAAGGCAGCTTGAATTTCCTTCCTCTTTCTCTTTTGTATTTTGCTTCCTTGACTTTCTATGTTTGGGGAGGTTTTTTTTGTCTCCTTTTGTTAAAAAAAGAGAAAGAAAATCAATCATGCACTGAGGCTATAGTTTGACTTTATGGATGTCCCCCTCAAGTTGCATATGGTAAACATTTGCTCACAAACTTGAAACTTTTGGAAGACAGTGAAAAGATTAAGAGGTTGGGTCTGACGAAGAGGTCTTCCAGTCATTGGGCCATGCCCTTAACAAGGACCGTGGACCTGGCTCTCTTCTTCCCTCTCTCACTTTTTGTGCTCTGGTCAGAAGGTGAATGCTCTCCAGTGCCAGACGCCTCACCATGGTGCACTGCCTTGCCACACGCACAAGCTACACCACTTGTGCTGACCATTGGCCTCAACCTCCAAAACTGGGAGCTAAAGTAAACCTTTTGTCTTTTTGAGTTGACTCTGTCAGGTATTTGTTACAGTACTGGAAAGCTGACTAACATGCCTTTCTTGTTACTAAAATCACCTTTGTATTCTTTTTCTGATTTGTCTTTCCCAGACTTACAGCACTCCAGCATTCTGGGAGAGTCATGGAGAACACAGCAGACTGGAACCAGCAGACACCGGTGTCACAGCAGCCCCTCTTTGGGGTATGGTGCCAAGAAGTTGAGAATGAAAGAATCAGGATTAAAGACCTAGCTCTGATATTTTACCTCTTGGGCAAATCATATCTCGCCTCACTAAGCCTCGGTTTCTTCAGAGGCAGAGGAACTATCAGTGTATTATAGAGATTTCAGAACTAGGCAGAAAATGCAAATGAAGGAAATTGACGGAGCATAAGGAAAGTTCCAGACACCAGAAGATAATAGGGAGTCATGAAGACTGACGATATGGGCTGACTATACGTCCCCTCAAAGACAATGGCTTCTATGTAAGTACTGTCATTCAACTACCATGAGAATGGGAGCTCTCTAGTGCTTGCTCTCCTAAATTTTCACGACAGCCCTCCACTATGCAGCATTATTTGAACTCTTGATTTTTGCTAATTAGCTCAGCATTTTGTAAACTGTTGTGGGTTCTTTTGTTATTAATGTTGCTATTATTGTTAGTTTTTACCCCACATGCTCCTTTGCATCTAGTGATCCTAAGAATGATTCTGGTTATTTTGCTGCCCTGGAATTTTCCAAAAGTCTCCCTTCCATTCTCTTGAATAGACTTGGAGCACCTCAGCTTCTGATGCTTTCTGATCAAGCTGAGAAAGGACCACCTCATCGCGAGGGGGAGACATTTTTGGATGTAGGACTCCCCCGCAGAGGCAAGGGGAAATGATTTCTTGAGCACAAAATAAGCAAAGAGGTGAGCTGGATATCAAGAGCACCATGCCAGGTCATTCTCACTCCTGGGGATGTGCTGTCAGCCCCGGGGCGTCCTCCCACCCACAGCATGCGTTTCCAGTGTGCACCTCTTGTTCCTATTTAATACGGAGCAAGATGGATTTTAGGCTTTCTAGCCACTCCTTAGACGTTGGGGTTCTGGATCTTCCCTTACTCCATTTCTTGCCAGCCACTACTTTTTCCAAGACTACTCTCTTTGGTTCTCTAAACTGCCTAGCTAACCTGGAGAAAATGCACCAGCCTGGAATGGTGGGTGCAAACAGCCTCAGTTCCTCTGTTGCCCTCCTAGTCAGCTCCCAAGACCCTTAAAGACCCTCCTTGACCCAACAACTCTCAGCTATGTATACTATTTGACTGTATGGTTATTCATTTCCTCTTTATCTGTATGGTTACTGACTTTCCCATTGATAAGATCCCTCCAGAGCCAACACACATAAGGAGGTAACACAACAAGTTGGCTAAGACCTTAGTTTTGAATACAGCAATATCTGGGTTTGAAACAATAAGGACATCCCCCATAGTAACCCCTTGCTGGCCGTATGAGCTCAAATTGCTTACAACATGTATGTCTCAGGTGCTTCATCTATGAAGTGCATTTATGCATACCTGTGATGACGTCAGCTTAGCTGGACGTTGGCGTACAGCTATGTGGCCAAACGTTATATTGATGTTTCTGTGACAGTGTTCTGAGATGAAAACACATTTGTGGGATTTGAGTGAAGCGAATTTCTCTTTATAATGTGAGGGAGCAAAATCCAACCAGTTAAAGGCCTGAATGAAACAAAAACACTGAGTGGGCAAGAGTGAGTCTTTCTCGCTCCTACTGCAAATCTTGTCTTCCCGAGTCTCCAGCCGGCTGGCCCATCCTGCAGGGCTTGGATTTCTGAGTCTCCACAATCACAGGGTCCCATTCTTGAAAGAAGCAAATAAAACCTCTTGATAGATGATTGTCTGGTTGGCTGATAGACAGAAATATTAGATTCACATATAGAGATACATTGATACACACACATACTATTGGTTGTTTCTCTTGAAACTAATACCTCACTATGTTCTTGTAAGGATTGTACAAGGCAAGTTTTATAAAAAGACTAATTCCATGGTGGCACCTGATATGTAAATATTCCCAAGAAATATTAAATAAAGTGAGTCTGTAATGATGATTGTAGGTGGGCCCATTTTTCCCTGCCGGTCTCCGCCTTCCAGAGCCCGTTGTGCACGTGGCTGGGCTGTCTTTCCCTGGAATGTCCTCAGGGGTTGCATGAGGATGCAGAGCTCAGGTTTAGGCTGCAAGGGAAGTAGGGTGAGCGTACCGTACCATTCACCACATTCCTGGAGTGAAGTCGGCTGTCACAGGCTCCTGTCACAGTGGAGCCCCTGTAGTCTCAGGTCAGTAATGGCCACCCTTAATCACTCCCACATTTGAGAAAACCACAGGTCAGAGACCCCAGAGTTAGGACAACCTGGAACACTAAAGAAGTCTAAAGCCTAAACCCTGACTACATGTTCAGATATCCAGGCTATCATCAGGTCAAAAGAAAAAGCCATTGTAGTATGTGCCCCAGGAGAGGAGGCAAAAGAAAGAGAAACATGTTTTCCAGAACATTCTAACTTTCCTTCTCAGCTTACAGAGAATCCAGCACGGTAAACTGAACCCCTGTATCACCCAAGGCTTCTGTCTCTCAGCACAACCCTGCTCAAAGGAAGAGTCTTTGAAAACTTCCTGCAAACCCCCTGGCAAGCTCTTTCCGGGAGTGGCAGCCCTAGTTTTCTGCCCCAACTGTTTTTTGCTTGGACGACCCTATGCTTTTACAAACGGATGCTGACCGCTGTCCTGTTCTTCATCCAGGCTACCATAGTGTTTTCATTTCCTGTACTTCTTAACTTCTCCATCCTAATATTATCTTAAAGCCAGGGTGCTGCAAGTCTGCAGACAGAGTGCTACACTGCCTTTTGGCACCAGTTAAAATTCCCACAACTTCAGTCAAGGTCTCTCAGAGGCATCCAGCAAAAGCTACTCAGCAAGGCTGAAGTAAATGGCCCTCGAATGCCAGGCCAGCCACGGAGCTGGCACACACTGTCCAGGAAGCCTGCTTCATTTGGGCACCAAATGAGAAGTCCACGTGCCTAGCGAGGAATCAGGAAGGAGGATGTGGGCCACGCTGCGGTGCGGGCAGCGTGCGAGGGAGCCTGAGCCTCTCTTCCTCCTCAGTCTCAGCACAGCTAGGTCATCGGGCACAAGGCCGCAGGCCTGGTCCCTCCGGAGGCTTCCTCCCCTGTCACTCACAGTGCTGTTTCCACAGTTACAAAGAAACTGCATCCCCGACCACCGTCACACATGCACAGCCTCACTGGGACAACCAGTGCATACTGTCTTGCAGAGGACAATTAAGTGGCTCTAATTTTATCTGAGATCATCCTAATTCTGTAAGATTTCAGAAGCAATAAAATGGCTACCCATGATTATTAAACACGGTGCTTTGAAAAGTATATTTTTATTTCAAAAATGTAAAATCATGAAAGAAAAATCAATCTAAAATGAATGGACACAAACGTATGGATTTAATAAAACTAGTATGTTAGTAACTACCAGCTAAATTTTTGGGATATAAGGTACACAGATTCTACCACTTTATGTTATTAATAACTTTGACAATTAGGATAGTGGTGCTAACATACTAGTTTTCATTCTGCTTTACACTTTATAACATCTGCGAAAAGAATCAATAGCCTGATGGCTCCTGCACCCACCTGACAGAAATCCTGAAGTGACCCCCCTGAATTTCTCTCCCTATCAGAGAAGAATTCTTTCTACCAGGAGAGAAATTGAATCAATCTATAAAATCAATTGAGAAAGTGGGAGAATGTTGAGAGAGAAGAAGTGTAAGCTGCAGAGGTGGACGGGGGCTCGGGAGGATCGGGGAGCTGAGGGCGGTGTGAAGCATCGTGGTGAGGGAAGGTTTCTTATTGTATGTGCTCTGATTTAATTCTCTTCACTGTCTTTCAGGAGACAGAAGGAAGAAATAAAGCTTTTTCTTCCTATCTTTGGCCGTTACCAGTGTTTCTTCAGCCTGGTAATCTTCCGACGCAGCCACTTGAGGTCCAGATATGTAAGGGTTACTTGAAGACTGGCATTTTCTCGCAGGCAGAGTAAACCTCATTATCCTCCATTGCTGAAGAAGCTGAATCTCAGACATTAACTAGATTTTTCAAAAAAAAAAATTTTTTTTTTCATGGGTAGTAAGCAATGGAAGCAGAAAACAAATTCAATTTTTCTCTGATTCTAAATTCCTTGATCTTTCCCTGTATTGCTAAAATGATATATTTAAAGTGAAATTTTTTAAAAAATTGTTTTTGGTACCAGGAATCAAACTCAAGACCTTGTGCTCACCAAGCAGGCAGCCTCTGTGCCACTGAGTTAATCCCCAGCCCCTAAAATGATTTTTCTGTCAGTTGGTCACACTTTACTTATTTATTTATTATTTTAAAGAAAATAGAAAAATAACAGATAAGACATTAGAAACAATACAATTTCAGAAAAAACCCAAGGTGACAGGTATTCTACAGTGGTTGTTGTTATACTACACATTGTTGTCTAAGACAGTTGCTCAGATGATCAGAGA
This sequence comes from Ctenomys sociabilis, assembly GCA_004027165.1. Lineage (NCBI taxonomy): Eukaryota > Metazoa > Chordata > Mammalia > Rodentia > Ctenomyidae > Ctenomys > Ctenomys sociabilis. Next base: position 61,065 of record PVKA01001163.1, on the reverse strand, counting down.
TGCGCACGTAAAATTGGTCAAAGTAAAACTTTGAAGCTACCTTCAAAACACCAATAGAAATTAGTAATATAATCATCTTAGCTATCCTGTGTGCATACATACATGTCCTAAAAATATTAATATCAATGTTTTACTAAGTAAATATGTAATTCTTCATAGATTCAAAATGGTAGAAGGAGCAGTGTTCACAGAAATATAAAATGCCCCATTACAGTGGAGATTTTTATAATTGAAATAGATAGATGTTTCCATCTTTGAACCAAATGACCAACTGACTTTGTAAAGTATCTTTGAAAACAGTTCACCTGAATATTATCAATCACGCTCCCAGTAAAAATACTATACTATTGAAGCCAAGCCTGAGAAATTCATCAAGACCTTGTTTGAAAATCCAAAATAAAGGTTCAGGAAGGTAGCTTGGCAGTCTAAGCACTTGCCTGGCAAGCCCAAGGTCCCAAGTTTGATCCCCAGTCCCACAGGCTGTGTTGGTCCCAGGAACCCTGGGTGTCGTGGCACACCTATAATCCCAGCATTGGAGAGCTGAGACAGGAGAATCACTGTCAGTCCCAGATGGGTAGTGAGACCCTGCACCAACAAATAAATAAATAATTTTCTAAAATTTTCAATAAAAAATAAAAATAGGAGGGGATACACTTCTGTGTAAATGCTTCAGCTGCAAGTTACACACACACACACACACACACACAGTATTACTAATAAGACTGTGCCCATTAATTTGACCTGAATATTCACCCAAGAGAAAAGAAAATATAGCCACAGAAAACTTTAGGCAAATATTCAGAACATTATTCACAGAAGGCCCCAGACGGCAACAATCCAAAGTCCATCAACTATGGCTGAAAAACGAAGTGCGGCACACATCCCAAGAGTGGAATAACGTCCTGCAGTAAGAGGCACGGTGTCTACACGTTCCCTGTGTAGTGACCTGTTTAATGACTACTTTGCCTTATGGCCAGCATGTGCTATTCGGAGTTGCAACCTGCCCCCGAGACTTACGGCTTGTCTTTTACTCGTTTGTTCAGTTCTATACCTATTTTTATAGATCCTCAACATGTTTGTCTTCTACAATATACCTTGCTCATCCAGTGCTGTGATTTTTCTGATTGCATTACACTGTACAGTACTGTGATTTTGTATTCTGTCACCCACCGCAGATGTTCCTGGGCTAATGACTGAGCGCTGCTCCTGTGACTGCATCATTCAGTAGTCGTTCACTAAGTGAGGAACTGTGTATGCTATGCACATTATGACATTCAGAACAAAGAAGTGATCACAATAAAACCCCAACTTGGTAATTTTTCTTTTTTTTTTTTTTTTTGATAGTTTTGCTTTTACTTGTACAACTCTTACATTCAGTACTGTGGTGTATAACAGAACCTAAAATTACTATACAGTACGATCAGCAAAAATTATGGTACTATATAAAGTGTACTGTCCCAAAAATGACACAGAGGCTCATAAACAGGATGTGCAGAGCTGTACAGAAGCAGATGGCTCGAAGCCCCGGTGGTGATGGCAAGCCTAAGCAGCGTGTCCCGGCTGCCAGTGGGTGTGGTTGTTAAGTAGGTAGGTGGCTAAGCGAGGACCGTCTGTGTAGCACTGCACATCGGAGCTGTGCAAATGAAAGCAAAGTTGCCGAGCTGGACTTTCCTTTGTTCATTTCTTTTTCTGAAAATTAATGTGTATGGTATGTAGAAGTCCTTATCTAACAAACAATTCATTTAACAACCTAGTCACAGGTGCTGAATTGGTCATTACATGGAGCATGTCTGTATTGGTGTGTTCTATGGCACAGAAACTTCAGGCAGACCAAGCTAAGTGAAGTGGCCAGGCATCAGAGGTGATGTGCTGCATGATTGCAACTATGTAAAATACCCAGAAAAGGTACATCTCTGCACACACACAGTGCAGGTCGGTGGTCGCCACCACTGGGGTTTGTCTTATCCCTCCATTGCCAGGACAAAATATCTGACACAATTCAAGGAAGGAGACATTTATTTTGGCTCATACTTCAGTCCACATTTGGCTGGCTCTAGGGAAGGACAGCACCCCCCCGGGCCTGGGCATGGCGGGAGGTTGTTGCTCACAGGCTGGATGGAAGAAGAACGTGAAGAGGGCAGTGGGCAGGGAGATCTGCCTGCTCCAGGCCACAGCCCCTCTGATTCGCCTCTTCTGCCCAGGCCCCACCTCCTCACATCGCCTTTAGCCATAAAGTCCCCTTACTCCAATCACTTTTGTAAAGTCCCACCTTTGGGTACATGAGGACATCTCATTATAAACTATAACAGGGCTTGAAAAAGGAATCATCGGAAATGGATATAAAGAATCATTTGAGATGATGGAGAGGGTTTCAAACTGCACTATGGTGATGATCCCTTAATTCCGCTCTTTTAGTGGAAATTATTGAATTACACTTTTTCAATGGAAACATTTTTGTGGCACGGGAATTTTACCTCAATAAAGCTGCTCACAAAAAGGAAAAGGAGAAAGTTGAAAAATGAGAAGTGCGCTATTACAATGAAATGCAAAGATTAGCTCAAGGTGAGCAATAGAGAAAAATGGCTTGCATGTAGGGAAGGATTTGTTGACTACAGGGGTGCTCAGGTGAGGCACATAGTAGGTGCTGAAATGGGTAGAGGTGGAAGTTATGGGGTGCTGGGAAACAGATTATGTCTAGGTTCTTCTCGTTTGAACAAAGAATTGGACAAAAAAGCACAAAAGGTACCAAGATTTTGCTACCTATTCTTATTAAAGGTAAGAAAAGAAACAAGCTCTTCAGAATGAGTGTGGGTGAATTAAAAGAAGGAAAAGAAGTGTATTCTGGAGGGTGAGAGTCGACCACTGTGCAAGAGAAACCACAGTGGAGAGGGGCTTAATGGCCACCATCTTTTGTGTCTCCCACTCCTTAGGCTGATACAAAACCTAGGCCGTCCTGTCAAAGCCCTGTTTGAGTTTTCACCAGAGAATCTGAAGATACAACTGTCTGAATGGTTCCAGAGTCAGGCATGGGCCCATGTCTCCCAGATCTCCGGGCCAAACCACTTGCCCGGCAGGTTTGCCCCACCCGAATCTCTTGCCTCGCTGTGTGTGAACTGGACAACATCAGTGAATAAGAAGGAAGAACAATTGAGAAGGCAGATGCTTGAACACTCAGCTAGTGGACCACCAGCAAGTTTTAAAGCCCATTAATGGGCTTTAAATTCAAAAAGTTGGCAGCTCTTAGGCATTCCAGTTGATGGTAATCTGTAGCTAAGACGAGGATATGTAGGTTCTGATCATCTATATCATCATAGAATTTTCAGCAAAATCCTTACCATAGTCAGTGTTGGGCACATAATTGTGTGCTTCTGTACAAAATAATGAGCTCTGCAGTCCATTGTTCCAAAAAAGAATTCATTTTTTGACTAGGTAGATATCTGCTATTTGGATCTAGTTTAAATATATTGCTTCACAAATATTTAACTTGTTTTTACTCTTACAACATTAAAATTATATCTCTTGTTTAAAGTAGAATTTTATGGTACCAAATGAATATACTTGTGATGTAAACTTCAAAAACTGAAGGAAACACCTGGTCCTTGGAAGGATAAAAACAAACAGAAGAGGGTATTAAATTCTAGGCAAAGAGCAGCTTCCTTATAACACCCAGAGCTCGGGAAACTCAGAAATAAACAGTGCAGCATGGAGACAGAGACTTACAAAGGTCCTTGGTCCCCATAGTTTTTGTACCTTCTGCCACTCACCTGTTCTTGTTTCATCCACCAAACTTCTCAAGAAGGAGAGGAGTTGCTCCATACATCTGCCTATCTGCCTAGTGATTCTAAAAAGGGTAAGTACACAGGATGCTTCACTGTCCTGAAGTGTAAGAAGTTTAATTATTACTGTTCATGTACTATTAAGTATAGCAGGAGAAATACGGCCATCCATGTGCTGGGCATTCTCTTACATCCCGAATAGAATGGGCCTCCTACCAAAATAATCAAACCCACTTATGTCCCCTAGATAACTGAAGCCAGGGTTTAGGTCTAGAAAGCCTGAGATTATACTGATGGAGTAGGGAGTACGCTGGTCTTAGGAACCATCTGGGCAATAACCTGGACTTCTAGTTCCGAAGATGAGCTGCAACTGATCAGGATCTCTTTACTGGACATGGTACAAACAACCTCATCTTCACTATTTCATGTAATCCTTAAACTACTTCTTCATAAGATTCATACCAAGAATGTCCTCTTTTGCACTAAAAGTAACCAAAGACCAGTAAGGTTTGGTTTACTTGCTCAAGGGCACCCCGCTAATTAGTAGGACTCCAAAGCCCATTCTTTTTCTCCACATGTTACAAGTTTTTTTGAACTGGACTTGAAGTTGGCAGGTTTATATGAGTCAGGGCCAATTTCACATTCCTATTCTTCTGCAGCAGCAGGGAGGGTTGACTGCAAGAGGCCAGGCTGGGGTTGGGGGGTCAGGGAACGGCATTTCCATCAGAGCGAGGTGGTGTCCATCATTGCAAATCTAGGGGACAAAGGAAAGATGCTGCAAGTCAGTTCATGACAGGGGACACACCATGTCATGTTCCTCCCAACCTGTGCTTTATGTTTTTTAAAAATATGTTTCTAGCTGAGTGTGACAGTACCCACTTTATCATCCCAGGACTTAGGAGGCTAAGGTCGAAGAATCTGGAGCTTGAGAGTAGCTTGAGCTACCTAGTGAGCTGTAGTCTCAAAATCAAAACAAAAAAGGCTTTCTATTAATCTTCTCTTATGTTGTAACCCATTTTAAAGAGTATAGAATTTGGAATGAGAAAATAGCAGAATTAAAGCCTGGGCTCAGCAATGTAATGTAATGTTATCTTGAAGAATTTACTTAAACCCAGAGTCTCATCTAAAATGAGGATAATTGGTCATACCTACCGCACAGAGTTGTTTAGAGATTTAAATAAGAGCATCCTCTACAGAAGGGCATTGTAAGGTGAGATATCTTGACTTTCATTTTTATAGTTTATGGCAAGCAACATCAGATAAATCATCCTCCTATATCCTCATTCAAGTTGAGAGAGAGAGAGAACAAGAGGACCTGGCAGAGGACAGCATTATATTGTTCAGCACAAGTAGCCCCCTCCCCCTAGGTCAGGGAACACATCTGATTAATGACAGTATATTTTTTTAAAATAGCTGAGCACTAATCTATTTGTCCTAAACCAGCCTATGCTTCTCAATCTTTGTCTAAAGGAGCTCATGAAACAATCTGTCAAATCCCTTGATGAAATCTGGGGTCCTGCCCTCATGACCTTCCCTCAATCTTGCAGTCCACTTTTCTCTTTTTGTTTTTTCCACAAAGGAAATCAGAGTTGCGGGACTGTGCTCATTCGACCCTCAGAATCACCTTTAGAAATGTCCAAAGCTACTTGTTCCACATTGCTTCCAAAGTACCCCTGGGAGGCTTTCCTCCTCAGGGGCTAGGATTTGGGAGAAACCAGATAGCACACCAGGCAGTTGAGGAGAGCACAGGCTAAGGCATCGGGCTTTGTCTAAGGGCCACACACAAGACCACCTGTGTGAGCAGGAGGGTCCCAGGCATTTATTTGCTCAATGAGACCCAAAGCCGTCCACTAGGGAACTCAGACCAAAGGTCAGGATATGAGCAAATTAAGAATTAAGGTACCCAGGCACTAAAGAGCTGAGTGACTACAAAAGTATGAACTAAGACTGGGTAGGAAATTAAGACTGGTTGAATAGTACCCCTTGGAACTAAGGGGTTGGCATGGAAGCAGGTGACTGCCACCAATCTACCAAGATCCAGCACAACCTATGAGCCCAACTACAGGAAAGGTGGCCTTCTCCTTACAGTCTTTTATGAAGCACACTTTCTGGACACAAAATGAAACCAAAACTTTGTTTCCAAGGCCTACTTCCTCTGACTTCTTGAATTTTCCCCCATTTTCCTGTCTTCTGGCGCTTTTCCCTGCACCCACACATTCTAAAACATGGCCTGGTGTTCTTCTTCCACCACAGTTGCCAGTCAGCTAGGGTTAAGAACCTGGGCTCTGAGGTCAGACAGACTCAGGTATACTTCCTGATAGTTCATTTTCTTCTATGGGCTCTTGAGTAACTGCTTTGAGCTTATTGTTCTCATTGAATGACAGAGATGACAATGATCCTTCTTCGAAGGATTGTTGGGGGCTTTGAAGAGATAACATATGTGAAGCACAAAGGCATGGTGCCCAAATACTGCGTTCCATGAATACTCCCATACCGAATCACACCATCAGTGCCAAACGTTCGCATCTCCCAGGAAGGTCACCCTGTGTTACGTGGCTTTGTAGCTCTCCCCACTCTTCTCATTTGCACTGAGCTTACATGGCCTGTGACTTGCACCAGCCAGTGGACAGTGGGCAAGGAACAAGGTACCACTTTTCCAAGCAGGAGCCGTATAGATTATGTATTTCCACCCATTCCATTTATGCTTCTATCACTGCCAAAAGAAAACAATGGCCCGGGGGCCCGCTGCTACCAGAAGAATGAAAGACTCATGGAGCAGACCTGGACCCAGTCTACAGCTTAAGGCCAGGCCACACCAGCAGAGTTCAGCTCGGATCAGTCAAACCCCAGCCAGTCCATAACGCGGGAGTATAATAAATGTTTATTGTTGTGTATCAGAGTTTTGGAATGGTTTTAAGTGGCATTATTATAATAATAACTTATACTTACCTTGACCTGAGCTTGTAGACTTAATCTTATTTAAAACAGTTAAGGAGGCTTATTTTTCTTCAATTCTAGTCCCCATCAAGCCTCAATATAATGAAAAGAATATGGGTTTTAGAACCAAAGAGATGCAATTTATATATAGCTTCTGCATCTTATTCGCTGAGTTGCTTGGGGCAAGTCACTGAGCCTCTTCTAGAGTTTGAATGCTCCCTCCAAAGCTCAGTTTGAAATTTACTTGCCAGTGTAGCGGTGCTGAGAGATGGGCCCTTAAAATGTGACTAGGCCAGGAGAACTCAGCTTTGTGAATAGGCTAATGCCATCGCAAGGGAGCGGGTCGGTTACCGTGGGAGCGTGGTCCTGGTGAAGGCCCAGGATCAGCCCTTCCCCTCTCCACCTCACACGTGCCCCTTGCCCTTCCACCAGCCAGCAGCACTGAGGCCCTCACCAGGTGATGGAGCTGTGCTCCTGGCTTTCCACTCCCAGACACATTGGCCAAGTGGATTTCTGTTGTTCATCAATTATCCAGGTTGTTGCATTCTTTTACAGTAACTGAAAATGGACTGAGACACTCTTGGGTCATCATCTGTAAAATGGGAGTGAGGATATCAGCCCATGTCAACAGAAAAACTAAACAGTGTAATGCACGTCACACGTGTAGACATAGCGGGGATGCTAGAGACAGCTAAGCTGACCTCTGCTTTGCTTTGTAGGCACAGTATCCTTTTTGTAATTTGGATAACTGCATCTCCAGATCTTTGCAGAGCAGACGCAGTGAACAGATTCCTCAGAGGCTGAGGCCTTTACATTTATCTCAGACTTCTGTTTGTTATTTTACATGTATGTGGCATCTGATGTGTACTGGTCATGGTTCTGGAAGTTGCTGACCCAAAAGGCAAGGGATGTAACAGCCAAGGGGTAGGGCACTTATCTATCAGGCAACAGGCCCTGGGATTGGTCCACACAGTGGAGGAGAAAAGCTAGTGGCGCTTGTGGAGCTCACATTTAAGAAGCAGTCCATGAGTGAGACAACCATAAGCTGGATAAAGCTAGACAGTGATAAAGGTCATACAGAAATAGGGGCGAAGGCCGGGGAGATAACTCAGTGGCACAAGTGCCTGCCCGGTGAGCACAAGGTCCTAAGTTCAATCACCAACAACAGAAAAATTAAAAATAGGGGTGAAGATGAGAGAGAGCAGAAGGGTGAGGGACAGCCTAGTGGTCAGGGGAGAGCTCCTTTAAGTAATGACAACTTCTGTTTTCCAAACTGTAGAAATGTTCATTACCTCTCTTTGCTCCACACTTATTATCTTGTTTGGGGTTTTTTGATGCTTTAATAAGTTACAGGGCATTTTGGTTTTGGTTTTAGTGTTCCCCATGACCACCTGGCTCTCTTGGCATAGGTCCAAGCAGCTCTTCTAAGTTCACGCTTGACCTTGTGTTCTTCCTCCCCACTTCTGCGCACATATGGATTCCATAATTTGGAATCCTTGGGCAGCCCCGGCCACCCTTCCAACACCCCTTCCTTTTCTTCCTCACTGGAAGCATCTTCAGGTTGATGCACGGAAGGTGTCTCAAAGGCTCTGCCTTGTCTGATCACCTTCCTTTACCTGCCTCATCCCTACACGTTGATTCTCTCCTTCAATGCCCATGCAGTGCAACTGTACCCCAAATCTTCACCACACTCTCAAGAATTTAAAGCTAAGTGACAAGATTGCCATCATTGTCCCAGCCCTGGTTAACTTCGGCTCTATGTGGATAGAGCTCACCCAAACAATCCCAGGCACCAAGAACAAGGTCAATAATTTATCAGCTGCTGCTTCTGACTTAGAAGAAGACATGAGCTGTCAGCAGCTTCAGGAGTAGACCGGTGTTTCTCAAAATTCACCGGCCTTCTAAATGGCCTAATTGCCTGGTGAGGAATATTCATAATGATTCTGTAATCCAAGGCCAGGCCCCCAAGTCTGCATTTCAAACAAGCTCTCTGGCCTAGCTGAAGCTGCAGCTCTGAGCCACCAGCAGTGGGAGCAAATCATTTCAACCCTCAGTCACAGCTGCTCCATGCCTTGGGCTGGGCTTAGAATTGGTGTGAGGACAACAGCATCTGTCTCCCTCTAAGTAGCTCTGTCTAGAAAGTAACTGGGGCACCCACCTACAGTGGTATTTTGTGTTTATGTTCAGCACTGCTTTCAGAGCCTTCTTTCCTTCCCTGTTCATGTTTTCTACGGTCACCTCACTGTCCCAGTTTCTCCTGGACATCTTATTCCAGCGTGTTAATCGAGGGCTCAGAACACCTAATCTTGTTTTGGGGCTCAAAGATGAAACTGACAAGCAAAAGAGGACACTTATCGGAGCAGGAAAGAACAAGATAGAGATCTACTGTCGTGGCTGGGGGCATGAAAATGATACCTCAATCTCAAAGGAGAAGGATACAGATAGACCCTAAAGCTACATTGTCCAAGTGAGATAATTTATATAGCACATACAGAAGATACACAATGAGAACATACACAGTGCACTTATAGATTGAAGTAAAATTCTGAGAAGTACTCATTCAACCATTCCTTTAACCACTCCACCAGCACATAGCATCTAGCCCTTGGGGGTGCCGGGTACCCAACAGTGAAGATGGCAGCGCTCCGCATTTCCTTATGGAACTGATGTCCTGAGGAGAAAGACACTTAACATGGCAACAAACACACCTAGGTACACATAGCGACTGGCTCTGGAAGAAACAAGGTATAGTGATCAGGATGACAAGAGACCGGACTCAGTAAAAATAAAGCAGAGAGAGAGAGACAGAGACAGAGGGAGAGAGAGAGAGACAGAGAGACTCTTCTGAGGACAGTATGTTCAAGGTGACAGAGGAGAGATGAGAAAGAACGAGTCCTATGCAGAACCAGGCTGAAGATCCAGAGAAGAAAGATCCCTTCAAGGAGAAAGCACAGCATCTGCAGAGCCCCTGATGTAGGAAAGACTCTAATGCACAAAACAAGCTTGAAACCTCAAGAAAAGAAGGGAAATCAATAACCTCAGGGGAGGGGATTTGACTTTTTACTAAATTTTTTTTTTAACTAAATTTTGAGTGTGCCTACTAACTCTAGAATTGATATATGGAAAAGAAGTATATTAAACAAAAAATAAAGGAGCTGATTTGGAATGGGGAATTACCCATCAGTCAAAAAGCTGATTATTTTTGAGATAGGTGTGAATCCAAGAAGGGAATCAGAGGACAGTGCTTGGGGGACATCAGTACAGTCCTGTAGTGAGCAGGTATGACACAGGCACATGGGCGTGGGGGGAGGGGTGCAGGGAGAGTGAGGGCAGTGCAAAAACAAACAAAAGCCTCAAAGAAAGAGCAGATGGGCTAGAAAAGTAAAAACAACACTCTCACACCCATTCCCACAACAAGCCCATGACTCAGTAACACAGGTAAGTGAGGACACAGGCTCATGAACAGCTGTCCTGGGAGGGCAGCAAGAGCTCTGGTGCAGGGACGTCTGTGCAGCTCCCTGGGCGAAGGCACCTTCAGGAGCTCACACAACAAACACAGCAGCCACTAGGGCCACTAGGTTTAGAGGAGTCAGGGTCAATATGGCTGCGCAAGGCCACAAAGGGCCAAAGTCATGGCTCAAGGCTCTGTGGCCTCCCCTGGGTCAGACTGTCCAAGTGAGGCGCCCAGTGCCACAGGTCCTGGAGCTGCCCACATAGGGCCATTCGTGTCTCCCTCTGCAAGCTTCTTTGATCCTCGTGGGGATTCCCAAGGGGCCACGGCTTTGGTCCCATGTGGGTAACCCTTGATTACGAGTCTCCTACCTCCATATAGAGGATACTGAGTCATCCATCCATTTCCTAACTCTCACTAAAGCAAGATGCTCTCTAGAGCCTTTTAGGAAGCCACCTCAGAGAGTCTTCACAATGAGCTTTCATCAGTACTGGGCATCCACAACATTAAAGAAATTTTCAAAGAATTAAGCCCTTCCCCAATCTCGCCAAGTTCACCCTACCTTTTTTCATTTTTGCCCCTGTTTTACGGGGCTTGTTCACCAGCCTTGGCGGCCCTGTCAATCACAGCCATCCCATGGAAGTGATTTGGGCCCTTCTTTGTTGTCATGGTAGCACACCGTGTGGCAGAGGGCAGTTCCTCTTGTACCCTCATGTACCTACAGTCTTCATAATGGCTACCTTGATGAGTATCCCATATTTTTCAATAAAAAATAATTCACTCCCGCTTTAATGATTATGAGACCAAACTGCGGAGTCAGAGGGGCCTTACATTGCTCTTTGCCGTCTGGGTGTCCTTGGTTCCTTACAGGGTTAGGCTCTCCTCCTGTGCAGAGGACGAGTGACTGCTCCCTCCCTGTGCTGCTGTGATAATTAGATTGAGACCCTGGCCATGAACTGAGCCTCAACTGCTCTAGGGCTGGTCTCGGTGGACAGAAGCTAGCTTATCAACAGCTTCATGCTTATGATTCTCCTTTGGAATCTTACAACAGAATATAGCAGAACACTGAGCTACTCTGGGGAGTGTAGGCTTCTCAGTCTCTCAGCAACAGACAAGGCAGATTGGCCCCCTCTAGGGAGAGGAGCCAGGAAGTGTGGGGAGCAGCTACTCCCCAAATCATACTGCACCTCATACTCCACTCTCCACCCCATCTTCCATCCCAGGTCTCCCTCCCAGATGCCAATCCGTGAGCATGAATCCATTGTTTTCCCTAGGGGAGCTATACGTGGGCACCTTTTGTAAAACTGCACTTACTTTAAGGACACCCAAAGCATTGATCCATTCCTTGAGGCAAAAACACTGACCAAAGCACAGCTGGCTAGGCTAAAAGCCTCAGCACTGCTTAGAAAAGCACTGCTCCTTCAAGACAGGGAGTACTCCAGGTGGGAGTTCTGTGCCTGCTGGTGTTCTGCACCTAAAGAGTGCAGGTGCAGTCAGCTGTCAGGCCTGAGGGAGAGCTGAAGGCTTAAGGACTCTGAAGTACATGAGCAAGCTGCACTTCTGCATAAAGCAGGCCCGTGTGACAATTACTCAGTTATTATTTCTGTCGATGAACCCATATCACTTGCTTTAGGAAATCTATTATTAAGTATTCATTCACTTAACCACTATTTTATTGAACATCTATTCTGTGCATGCTGAAGATACTAACACTGTTCAGGCATAGAGGCCATTTTTGGATACCGACAGCCTAGTAAGAAACATATGAATATACATGTACGAGATATCTTAGTAGAATAAGCACTTCCCTGCAAGCACAAGGGCCTGACTTCAATCCCCAGTCCAACCAAAAAACAGAAAAAAGAAAATAGCGCCAGAGCAGACCTCCAGAGAATGTGTTATAGGAGGTTAGATAAGGGTCCCCTCTTCTCCAATACCCAAACCCCTAATCTCCCTTTTCCTGCTTCATTTTCCCCTGGTGTTTATATGTGCCTCATTATACTGTTTATTATTTTTGTATTTTATCTTGCTAGGATGTACATGCTCTCTATAAGGAAAGAGATTTTGTGAGCTTTGCTGCATCCCAACTGCCTACAGTAAAGTTTGGCATGATGTAGGCACTCCAAAAATTTCTCTAAATGCAAGGCAGTAGGACAGGTGTATCAAGAGCTAGCCACCCATCCACCCATCCACCCATCCGTCCAGCCAGCCAGCCAGCCCATAAGCACTTGTTATCTTCTCTATGCCAAGCATTATCCCTGAAGCACAAAGCCGTCAATGCCCCTCTCCAGGCCCAGCAACAGACAGAAGAGGAGAGCTTCCTGCTGGGTGCCATGGGGTGAACCAAGGCTCAGCAGGGGGAGCATGGGCCACATTCTGGAGCAGGCACAAAGCGGGGTGTGGGGCACTCACGGGGAATGTGACTGCTGAGACACTGAGGGCAGCCAGCCTGGAGAGCCAGAGCCCTGACTGAGTCACTCTCGGCTGCCCAGCTGCCCGCTGAGCCCTTCCCATCCTCAGAGGCACAAGTTTTGACTTTAAGTAACTCTTTAGATTCAGGCATAAGACTCCATCAAATCTAAACAGACCCGATGTAGTCCGAGAGGTGGAAAGCCAGGCAGCAGAACGTTCAGAGTATTCTCTTCCCAATGCCCAGGCATTTCTGAAACTTCGCATTTTGCCTGTCTTCAGATCACGGAGGAACGGGATCCCATGTGCAGGCACACAACGAATACATTCGGGCTGGGTCCAGCCTTGCAAACTTGTTCCACCCAGGGAACAAGGCCAGGTGCAGCAGACACACCTGCCTTGCCCTGTGATTGCCAGGAGAGGAGGAAGGCTTGTTTGTTTAAGCAGCGTGAGCCTAGGAAGCCCAGGTGTGGGCAGCAGCTTGAGACACCCGCATGCCACCCCAGCTTGGGTTGCAAATAGCCAGCATCAGGATTGGTTATTAGGCCCAGGTGCACACCGGGCTCCATGCCAGGCCCTGGGAAAGTCACAAGGGACACAGTATCTGGAAGAGCTCATGTCTGACCTCAGGGAGGTGAGGGGATGTTAGACAGACTGATGCATTTAGGCACCATTGGTTGATGGCTGGTATGGGAAAAATAGCAGCTCAAATTCCATTATATAGGAACATTTTTTCTAAATAGCAAAAACAAGTAACCACCTACTTCTCCAGTTAATCTGTTTTGTGAGTCCCTGTTTTTAAATATTGGATTTTCTTAAAAGTTGGGTGTGATGGTACATGCCTATGACCCCAGCTGCCCAGGGGACTGAAACAGGAGGATCACAAGTCCAAGGTCAGCCTGGGCAATTTAGCAGAACCCTGTCTTGAAATAAGAATTTTGTCAAAGGCTTGGGGATGAAGTCAGTAGTGTAGCACTAGCCAAACATGTGGGAGACCCTGAGCTCAATCCTGGCACAGCCAAAATAAAAATACAAAGACTCAGAAGTACTAAGGCAGCCGTCGCACAGCGATGTCCAGCCGTTAAGGTGACCAGGAGGCCACTCAGGTGCGGGTCAGAGGCCTGCTGCTGGAACTGCCTGACTCATCCGCAGGGGAAATCAGGCCACTTGGGCGACATCCCAGTCACTGGTCCAGATTTGTGCTGCTGCCGGTCCTGCTCCCTGGTGAGCTGGTGTCCTGCAGGCAAGTGGACCTCGTCCCCGTCTGCACCCACTCAGAAGTTCCCCACCAGCCACGCTGGAAAATGCCTGGGATCAACAATGGGACCGAAAGAAGCTAGCTTACAAAAGGTGGCCAAGAAATATTGTGTGTATTTACATTTTAAAAAATTATGACAGTAAAAACACATCTCCATTGATGCCCTTTGAAACACTGCGCTCCCTTCAACACACCCTGCCAGCCTTGCGGCTTTCTAAAGCAGTTCTGGAAGTTGTGGGCCGCCCAACAGAAGGGCAGGCTTATCCACATTACGATGCGTCCCCAGCTGTCTTATTCACTGGACCCGGTGCCAGGCGACCCCTGGCTCATCCCCCCCCAAATCAAAGTAGCCATGCAAGATTAATGTTTTAAATTGATTCAGGACACTGAGGCAGCCAGAACAGCACAAGTAGACACTCATGAAAGAGGACTTCCAGAACTGCTTCTGAAAGCGGCAAGACAGATGGGATAAGTGTGTTCAAAGTGGTGGGGAGCAAGGGTATTTTGAAGGGGATTAATGGCAACATGTCTTTTACTGCAATAAAAATGTCTTTTACTTAAACACACTCTCTTTTTTTCCAATCACACTGCTTATGTGGATATCAAGGTGCATGAGGAGTGCCACTCTCCGAGTAATTATGTGGCCCAGGTCTGGGAACTGGTACTAGGGGTGGCTTTTCCTGTGAGTGCAAGTGAGACTGAAAAAGCCCAGTGTCCCTGACTATAAGCAGTTGTGCCTACCTGCTGGGTACTGTTGACAGTGACACCAGCAACAAGGTTGGACCTTCTCCCACAAGAGCAGGCTGGCAGCCGTGGAGCACACCGTGAAGCAGCCGTCTTCCAATCTGCTGGAGGACTTTTCTAGACTGAGTCATGTCAGGAAATGCTACCTGGTGCTCAGCTTTGTAATTCTACCCCGAAACCTCATTTCCCATTTCTGTTTAATTGTTTCCTCTCTCTGTCCAGGGAAGCAATTTAAGTCATTCTGATCTCCCACTGACAGCCTATTGGATGACAACAGGCCAGAAAAAAAGAAAATGTCCCAGAAATAGGAGACCACTGTGAGAAATACCTGCCTAGGATTTCATTAAGCCCTGGGAAGCAGGACAGCTCCCTGCTGATTTAATTGTTCAGAACTTAAGGGAATCTGAAATCGCAGAGGAGTGGATTTTTGGTGGCCTTCCAGCTGTTTCAGACATGACTGTGACTCGGTCATTCACTGGCAAGAATAGGCTGAGCATAACGCCTGTGCCATGCTGACCACAGACAGCTGGCAATCACTGATGTTTAGGCAGCTCCAGCTCGTCCAGCCCAGGGCCGTGCTTGGTTAGGATGCTTGATCTAATCGAAGCCGCCCAAATGCCCATGAATGTCTTGCTTTTATGATTCCCCATTTATGACCATGACCAGGTTGGTCTTGGAAGGTTGAGTAATTTTTCTACAATCACAGAGCTACAGTATGGAAAAGCAAGCTTCAACCCAAGTCCAGCTCCAGCTATAGCTGCCACAGCCCTTGGAGAGTTGTCCAAGGAAGATTGCTCAACCTCTCTGAAAATCTGTTCTGGGCACTGTGCTCTGGAAATCCCTTAGAGAACATTTGAATTTCTTCTACTTCTGTTATGGTTCATTTCCCCTTGCTCAGCTTCATGCTGGAGAAGAATAAGGTGTGGCAACTTCTGAGAAGAAGGAGGGGATGGCAGGGCCTGTCCCCAGCAGGCATTGAAGGGGAGCT
The DNA here is from genome assembly GCA_004027165.1 of Ctenomys sociabilis. Taxonomy (NCBI): domain Eukaryota; kingdom Metazoa; phylum Chordata; class Mammalia; order Rodentia; family Ctenomyidae; genus Ctenomys; species Ctenomys sociabilis. The sequence goes on along the minus strand of PVKA01001163.1, from coordinate 45,502 downwards.
GTGCCTTCATCATCCGTGGAAAGGGAAGGCCTGTAGTATGGGTCACCTGCACACCACACCCCACATGCACCTGGACAGGCTCCCAGTGCACCCCACCTGGAATAAAGCATCATTTACTGGCTGAGAAGTTAGAGTCCCACAGGACACAGCACACCTGCCATTCCATTGTGTGTCCATAGATGGGCCCTTCTGAGTAGAGGTCCTTAAGCAGTGCTCCTCCAGCCTATCTGCGGCTGCGCATGGCTAAGTTTTGAACTTGACAGAGTTAGCTGCTAAAACACAGACTGCTAGTTGATCCCAGCTACTGGAGCCACAGCTCTGGAGCAGTCATGGGACTTGTGTTACCACACAGTGCCCATGTAGCCAGCCTGGGATAGCATTTCATGTTTCCAGAAATTGCACTGGGGAAGTTTTTTGTTTGTTTCTTTTTTGTTTTAACCAGGGATTGAACTCAGGACCTTATGCTTGCCACACAGGGGCTCATTGTCGCTGAGCTACCTTCCCAGCCTTGCACTGGGGAAGTCTCGATGCCTCCTTATTAGTACCAGGGACACCATTCCTATAAACCATGCCTAAAAATGCAGTTCCAAACTACTACATCATCTAAAATCCCAAAAGCACAAATAAGTGTAAGCAGCATGGGGGGTGGAGAAATGAGGACCAGCTGACCCTGGTAGGTCAGTCATTTAAGAAACCTCTTAAGGGCCCATAAACAGCCTGCTAAGGGGCTTTGCCGAAGCCCTGTTTATGGCGGGGCTTTCCGCTTCATTCCGACGGGTACTACAGTCAGTCAGGACCAAGCTGGCCCTGCCCTGCCGGCCCAAGCTACCCCCCTGCCATGTGTCTCCTTCCCAGAGAAAGCAGATCTTCCTCCCAGGCACAGCACAGTGGTGTCTTCGCATTCTCCTCACCTTTCCGCCTGCCACTGGCAGCCTCCCTTAACTGCAAGCACACTCATTTCCAGAAAGCCTCGGCATCTGAAGCTGAAAACAGATTAGATTGCTGTGTTCCTTTATCAGAATGGCTTTGCCCTGGCCCTTCCCTCCCAAGGAAACCCTTCTCTTCCAGGGCCCTCGGTGACTTTTGAGTGTCCCCTGAAACTTGGCTTCTCAGGCAGGGTGCCTCCTCCAGCCTCTACTCTCGCGCTCTTCTGAGACCATGCCTCCACAGTATTTCTGAGCCCCAGAGAATTAAAACCCTTAGCCAGAGCCATTCCCAGCCTGCCTGCCCTCCGTGCCAGCTGTGGGGCTTTGCCCACCTACCATGCTCTGGGCACAGAGGGAGCCCTCATCCAATGCTTCTTCCCTCCAACTCAGGCTACTGTGAGACAGATGAAGGGAAGAGGGAAAGAAGGAAGAGTGGAACAGGGGAATGGTAAGAGCAAAAGAGAAAAAGAAAGCAGTTGCCTGGGCCCAGCTCTCTGGGAGTTGGAAGAAAGAGCTTCAGGGTAGGGTGGAGTGCGAGGAAGTGGAAAGAAAAGAGGAAGATCGGAGCTCTGTACTGTTCATGTGCATGCTACTGACCATTGAAAGATACAAGGAAAGAGCTGAAATTGTCCTGAAATGTCTCTTGGTTCCAAGAACCCTTGGACTGACTGCAGTGTCACCCTGGGACTGGACCGCAAAGCTCAGCTTTCCCTGGGCGGCAGCTGCGGGCCCCTCTCATTTTTGGACTCCGCAGCCTCTGGCACAGAGCCCGACTCACGGGCGATGCTCAGAAAGGCTCCACTTCATCCCTCCGTGGACCCTCCGGGCAGCCCTTCTTGCGGACACAGTGGCAGCAGGGAGCAGGGGCTAACAGAACGATCAGGGGACAGAAGCACATAAAACATCCCCCTAAACCTCCCTGGGCTGCATACCAGCCGCACAATGCTGATCTTGGCTGGGTGCCCACCATCTACCAGCCCCCTGCAGGCCCCTGGGGTATGGCTAATTAAAGACACGGTTACTCATTTCATTCCCCAGTCACTATTTAAGGAAGCAGAATCACGCCATTCCTGCGTGGCCTCTGACCCTACAGTAAGGGCAAACAATGGCAGGGCTTGTCCAAGCGGCCCTAAGCACAGAGCTGTTCAAAGAGCAAGGGTGGGGTGTGGGCACAGGCCCCGCAGCTGGGCCAGCTGCTGGCTGCTCCCAGACTGGGTGCCTGCCTCTCTCCCTCCCCCGGGGCCAGGATCCGGGCACAGCCCCTCCCTCTTATCCCCACTAGACACTCCTGGGTTTCCTGGGCAAACTTGGAGACTCACAGCTGCCTGAGGGAAAAATACCAATGTTCTCCTTGTGGAGCTTAAGGGGCAGCAATTCAGAGCATTTGGATTTAGGTATTTCTTTAAGAACTGAAGGAAAAACATAGTTTTCACCAACAAAATTTGCTGTATGCCAGGCCTGGTGCTGACAATCACAGAGAAGTAAGTGAAATAGAATTTTTGCCCTTGAGGAGTAACTAATTTTGTGAGCAAGGTGAGTTGACCTAGAGTCCCAGCGAGGGGGCTGAATCAAGAGTCACTCCAGCCCAGGAGTTCAGATCCAGACTGGGTAACACAGGGACCGCGCCCCCTTCAACAAAACCAAAAAGAAAGAATATGCAAATCCCTGATTTACAAGTGAGTTCTGTTCTGGGAGAATGTTCTTAAGTCAGATTCACTTGCAAGTCTGAGAAAATGTTCTTTTTAGTTGTTTTCTGTTTGTTTTGTGAAATTCTGTATTGTTTTTATTTTTTTTTTACTTTTTTATTAATTTTATTGGCAAACAAATAGCAGTGAGATACTTCCAAAACAGGTTAGTAGGACAGTTGCAATAATTAATACATTGTGAGAAAATGTTCTTAATGGGAGGTCTGCTCGTATCTGTGTTCATAAGTCAGGAACTTATTGTATCCAGTCTAATAGATAAAACAGACATATACAGATATAGAAATGCATACTATGTAATAGCAATGACCTCAAACTGGTAGAAAAGCAAGTTATGCTAGAGGATGGGAACGTATAGTGGGCTTTGAAAGTTAAATAGGAGTTCTTCAAGTATCCTAGTGAGGGAAAAACATTCTTAACAAAGAAAAAGTGTATTGAAAGTCATTAACATGGAGAAATAAGTTAAATGGGATAGTTTTAGAAGGTCTTGAACTTTTCTAACAAGAAGATAACTCAAGACAGCAGACTAAAGTGAATGGAAGACTAGTCTAAAACATCCTGTGTGCATATGAAATTTCTTTAATTTACATTACCATCTTTTAAACTATGTAAATTATACATCACAGTTCACAGCAGTCTTATGTGTTGTGATACTCAAATCCTGTTTTTAGTTTCTAGTGAATACAGTTGTTTGTCTTTCCAAACATACTGTAAACGCCGATGGACCTTTGTAGAGAAGCAACCACAAGGGGCTTGTGGCGTCAGGCTGACCCAACCCACCCAGGGCTCGGAGAGAGCCCAGCTGCAGCACGGGCAGAGAAGTCGAAAGCTGCTCCCAGGGCCAGAGCTGGTCTCCAGCTGCATACACGAGTCCTCACAATCAGCCCCGGGCCTGCCCCGATGTGTGACCACATTGGCAGTATTTTCCAAATGCCTTTCTGGATGGTCAAAGTTTGTCTTGGTTCCTGCAGCTCTCTCTGTCTGCCCCATGGGCTGCTTTGAGGATGAAAGCACTGGTAGTGACAGGGGAACCAACTGCACTAAGACAGAGGAGACAAAGTGGAATCTCCCACACAGCCCGGCCTTCGGGGAAGGCACACCAAGCCGGCATTTGCCTGCCAGCCAATCAGATGCAGGGCACCACTGAAGGCTTTTCTGAAAGCTACCTGCAGTACAGGGTAAGTCCCCACTCTCAGGGCCACATGATAGCCCAGACCATGAAATCAACTCTGCGCACGGCCCCAGGATCTAGCATTTATTCAGCCTCCCTGGTGATTCCAAGATGCAGCTAAGCTTGTGCACTAGTGAGCAAGATGAGCATGCCGGCTCTCTAGCCCCAGAGTCTGCTCTGGCTCGAGGTGGGGGAGCCCCTGCCCTGTGCCTTGAATCTTCAGGGTTGGGGCCTGGGCATCACTGTGGGCCTTAGACCTGGAAAGGAGCCAGCCCATCCTGGGCTTGCACCGCCGGGTGCCTCCCTTGCAATTTTTCAGGTCACACATGGGTGCCCGTACCTGCAGGAGCTGGCAAGGTTGTCCCCCAAGGCACCCGGAGTAGGTGTCCACAGAACTCAATGTTTCCTTTGTACCTTTGAGAGTCTCAGGATGCCAGTGGCTGGCACAGCTCCAACAGGGATGCAACAATGCACCCAGAGCATTGTTTTATTGCCCAAGAGGTGGGGTTACCTGGGGTGCTGACATGAGACGTGACTCCCTCACATCAAACACGGGTGTGCGCGGCTGTCCACCGGGGGCCCTGTGAGCTGCATGTGTGAGTCCTTCACGGCTCTCATCTCTCCACTTTGGGACTGCCCCTGGGCCACAGCACTGACCACAAAGGGCTGACACTTGCCTACATGTCGCTGTAACCCCTCAGAGCAGCCACCCGCTTCTGTCATGGCCGCTCTGTTTCCCAGGGCCACAGCATCTCAGCAGCAACCCCACCTGCGAGCATCCTCTGTGCCTGCTCATGGATGCAGTCCCACGCCGCCAGCCCCGCTGGACATCTGAGAGAATAGAGATGCTCTTCTCTCCCCTGCAGGGCGCACTCCCTCCTGAAGCTCAAGATATTCTAGGAAGGCAGTAATTACTACCTGACAGCTCAGAAAACAGCTGGAAGACACTGCATTTGTGCTAGAAAACTTCAAAGTGCCAGAAACTAATGATGTTTATACCTTTCCTTGTGTTCTAAGACAAGGCCGGTATCATGTGGTCATCCTCAGCCGGGAAGCCCACAGGCAACTCTGCAAAAGCCACTGCAGCCGGGGCTCACCCAGGCCATACTGCTAGGCACTGAACACTCTGAAGGAGTCGTCTGGGGAGCAGGATCATAATAACAGTGATGTGGTACTAATTGGTCCCTCCCTGCCTCTTACAGTAGTAACCAGGGATGGTGCGTTTGACACTGAAGTACAGTAGGAAACTGCCTGGACCCAGCAAAGAATCTCTGTATGCTCTAAATGCACAATAAATAGAAGGGTGCTGTGAGGGCTCAAGACTGAACTGCATTGCCCTAATATTCACGTGATGTCCTAGCCCCCTCTCCCCACCTTGGTACCACAAAAAGGGCCTGTGTGTTTATTTTAAAGATGGAGGGAGGGATATGAGCACACAGAGAGGTGCCACAGGACTATGTGGGGACAGACCAGTGTGCCATGTGACCAGCTTGAAAGGCCCAAGATAGCAGCACACCATTCGTGGCTACACAGGAGGTCCAGGACAGGCCTTTGGCCCCACTCTCGAGGCTGCAGCCCTGCTCACCTGGGCCTTTGACTCCTGCAACAGAGCGATGAGGTAGTGTGACTGCCGTTCGTGCCACCAGGTTGCAGTGCTTTGCTTTGCAGCCCTAGCAGAAGAAGTCAGGGAGGGTCCCAGGGAATTTAATGAAAACTCAATGCCCAAAGATTCAATGTGAATTGAAAGCCAGCCAAGTGAAACCTCCCAGGTGTAAGGGCTGGAAAGCACTAGACACTGTTTCTCCAAATGGCCCTTTCTCACACACTGAGCACTGCTGCAGGAAGCATCCTAAATCCCCACAAGCGTTCTCAGTCTGCTGAGAGCTGGTGAGAAGGCTCACGTGTTCTGTGCATGACTGCTGGCTCCTCCTCACCCCCTTCCTCACATCTACCTTTCATCTGAGGAGACAGCACTGCATTAAATCTCCTGGTAATGTAAAATCTCCCTTTTCTACCAACAAAGTAGCTCTTCTTGTTGATCAACTAAAGACCTCAGATCTCTCTGGCTAAGAGGAAACATTTAAGATGAAAAGTCCTTAAGGTGCTGGAGACAGCAGGAGAGGCCTTGTGTGGGAAAGCGCCTTCCTGTGGGCCCCAGTCTGGTCCCACCGGAGGAATCCTGGGTGCCCTGGGGTCTTCAACTACAGTGACCCGTGCATCGCCCACCAGACAAAGTCCCATGAGCCCACGCTACCACAGGGTCTTGTTTCCATGACTGTTAATTAAAGCCTCCCACCTCACTTCCTCTTGGAAGAGAATGCCCTTCCTCAGCTGAGTATCACACAGGAGGCAGGACCAGAGTGACGCAGAGTTCAGAGCCTCCCGTGCGCAGAGGGAAGGCCGAGAAGAGTGACTCAGTGGGACAGCCAGGGCACTTTTTGGGGCCACACAGCCCAGTGAAAAAGACAGTAAACAGAAAAGAAAGCCACTGAAAGGACCTGGGTGTTGAGCCTTTCTCATTTGACAATGTAACTAGAACCTAGGGATTCCTGGGCTCTTCTGACCTCTGGAAATTATTTTCTAATTAAAGGGTCTGAGACGTGCCCATCTTCCTCTATGTGGGACATAAGTGGAGCTGGAGAGCTTTAGATAAAGTCATTCTAAAATAAATATAAAAGAAATAAAGTACTATCTTCTGTCTTTCTCCCAAGTCCTCTCCTATGAGTAGATCTGGAGGGGAAGAAAATGAAAGAAAATATGAAATTGTTCAGTCCTGAGTGAGTTTCATTTTTGAGTTTTCTGGCAGGTTCTCACACATCAGCCCCTTGTCCTGCAGTTCCCACAAAATTCCCTTATCCAAATGTCACCACCACCTGGTGCCATTCTAGGTCTCACCCTCACACTCACCTGGCAGTTCATCTGCTGCTGGTGAGATAATGTCTGACGTCATGCATGGTACTTCTATTCTGAACTCCCAGGTTTGAATCCCAGGTTCCCTTGTGTGGATTATCTGATGACCAAAGAATTTACCTTTGGGTACAATACTGGTGCTGTGTGGAGCTCACAACCCCTTGTGAGGATGAAATGAGAGCTCGAATGAGTTTCCTGTAAGACATGTAAGTGCTCACTAGAGGGGCTCCAGCCCACTCCTCTGACCTGCGGCTGTGGACTCCTCACCTGCGTACAAGACAGAAGCCGGAGTGTGAGTGAGCTGGGTGCTCCTGTCCCCCAGCCTGGCCCATTCACAGGAGCTGGCTCCTGGGCTGTACATTCAGGTCAGGACACCAAGCGTCCATGGTGACTGACAAGGATAGGGACTCACTGAAAGGAGGGTCTATGTGCTGGATTTCACTCCAATCAGTGTGTACTAGTTTTTCATTTTTATTAGTATCACTATGGAGGATCGGTACACATACATACTGCTTCATGATCTTTTTTTTTTGCATTTTAGGGAAGGGTCTGCAGGTGTTTAGGGTCTCACTACTGGATCAGACTCAGTGATCTGCCTGTTTACAGCCTCCCAAGATTACAGGCCCGTGACACCATGCCCAATCTCAATTGCCATCTCAGTGCATCCCATGGGTGGACCAGCATGGCAGGTCCCGGGATCGATCCCCCAGCCCCTACATCTGCTGCTTCATTATCTTTTGACTTACAGGGTACAGACTCCATGTTGCACCTATGTGAGAATGTGAGAGACCCACCAAGAAGGTGTGCGTGTGACGCGGCCCCTCCCGCCAAGCCTCTCTACAAATGGACAGGCAGTCATTTAAGAATAAATATCAGCGTTCGCTACATGTATGTCCCAAAGACATTTTAGTGACTCCCTTTGTATTATTTTGGGTTTTTTTTATTTCAGTAAAAAGATCTCTGTGTAAAAGAAAATCACATTGGTGTTTCTTCCCTGAGTCTATTGACTTCACTGATGCTTGAGATCAAATAAATCATAACAATACACACAGGAAGTGACTTTTTTTAAAAAGTTATTAAAGCCAAACGTTTTCACTGAAATAATTCAATAAAATAATCTTTAAGTCATGGAGAATAACTTGTTCTGTAACTAACTAAAACCCACTCAGTGTAATAAAGTAGGTCCTCTGTGGACTTCCTGCAATAGAGAAATGTTTATTAGCCTAAACTGAGCCGCAGTACGAATTTAGAGATAGTAAGCTGTGTTTGAGGGGAAATCCAAGCACTCTGCAAGTGGCAACTTTTTTCTTTCTTTCTTTTTTTTTTTTTTTTTTTTTTTTTTTTTTTTTTTTTTTTTTTTTTTTTTTTTTTTTTTTTTTTTTTTTTTTGTGGTACCAGGGATTGAACTCAGGACCTTGCACTTGCCAGGCAAGCACTTTATTCCATTGAGCTATCTCCCTAGCTCTAAGTGGCAACTCTTTTTTATCTATCCTGGCTCCCCCACTGACTCCAAGAACTACTCATGAAGACACTTCTGAGCTCTTCCAAGCTCTCGAGCTCTCCATGTGTGGTTGTCCTCTCCTCTCTGGAGGACGGCACTTGTTGTGCAGCCCCTTTTTGTGTCCAAGGTGAAACTGATCTTCTGGTTGAACTACATCCTTTCAGGTCCAACAGCATCCCACTGAAAGGGGAGGCTGCCCTGGCCGGCTCACTTTCCCCAGGACCAGCAAACCGATCTCCCTGCCGAGTGGAGAGCACTCGTCTGGCCTCCCTGCCCAGTGAGTGGACACAGCACAAAAGCTCTCTCTAGGGAATCCTAGGCATGTGCCAGGCATGAGAGTGGGTCACAGTCTAGGCCACAGTGCCCAGGAATGCAAGTGTGCACTGAGCAAGTCACGTGCGTGTGTTGTGTGTGTGGCTGTAGCTGCAAACATCCAGGCACGTGTATCTCTAGATTTTCAAGAAAGGAGCCTTAAATGGCACCAACAAAGATTTCCCCTGACGTGGAAGTCCCTAAGGATCTTGCCATCAGCAAATGGGAACTGTTTATGTTTAGCATATCATATAAGTGAAACTGCTTGTTCTGTCAATTGACTGATTGATTGATTAATTGATTGTTTCAGAAGTCTTTCATTAGAAAAGACCTATGTTTATACTAATTTGCTTCCCTAAACCTAAGTTTATTTTTCTGTAAAATAGGTTTGCGCACCTCTCCAGGTTGTTATTAAAGTGACTGTCAGGGCCAGGGAGATGGCTCAGTGGAATAAGCGCTTCCCTGGCAAGCACAAGGGCCTGAGTTCAATCCTCAGTTCCGCAAAAAAAGAAAGTTATAAAGTAAACTTCAGTAAATAGGAGCTATTATCAACACCGTTGTCATCAAAGAACAGTTCATTTGGATGCATCTTTATGAGTTCGGAATTTCAGAAAACTGTGGAGACAGACTGGATTAATGGGAAGATTCTGATACACACTCATGTAAAAGGATACCATGCCCAACAACGTGTACTTAAGTGGGATCAGTCACCTGGCGGTCAGATGTTGCCAAGCTTCCGAGGCTGAGACTATTCTGCTAAGGAAGCCAGGCAGCTAGCCTCATTTCCTGGTTTGAAAATCACACCTGTGAAAATCTGACTGGGTGGGAAATCCTTCTAGTTGACTCTCCTGAAGCCATGCTTCATTATCAAGTTATTTCTGCGGGTTTCTCTGAGGTCATCTCTCTCATGCAACTGTTGGGAGGCCTATAGCCCAGGACTCCAGCCGCACCACCTCTGCCCAGAAGTCCATAGTAACACCTCTCCTTCATTGAGCTCGTACTATGTGCCAGGCACCATGCAAACAGATTTATGTGCATCTGTTTATTTAATCCTCCAGCCTCCCTGCAGTAATCCCTAGTTAAAGACAAAGAATCTTAGGCTCAGCAAAGCCCAGCCATCCATCCAAGAGCTCAGTGAGTGAGTGGAGGAACCAACATTCCAGGTCTTTCTGACTCAAGTGCCTGAGCTGTTGCCACCAGGCTAGACTTTGTAGAAAACCATTAATCCCACAATTCTCTCTCCTGTCACATGTGTTCATTGGCATCCAAGAACAAAAAAAGGCTTAAAATGTTCATTATCACCTGCTAAAAAACAGCACAGGCTGTGGTCCCAAATCAGACCCTGCCTTGCTCCAAGCTCTTCAGCACATCTCCCCAGTCCTCTGCACATCGTATCACTGTCTACCCCAGTTCCTGCTCCCATTCCTTGTGGCCTCTCCAACAACAATTAAGCAACTGCTATAGTTTACATTTCACTACTTTTGTTGAGCTCCTTCCCAGGAGCACCTGGTTGGAGCAAGAGTGCCACCTGGTGGAACCTTTGCGACATTGCCAGCATAAGTCCCTCGGGCTGCAGCCCCGCCGGTAGGGGGGAGTTTAATGGAGATTGAGGCATTAAAGTTCACACTGCTGGGAAACATCTCTAGACAGCTGCGAGAACTAATCACCAATGCCCGGGTCCTCATTTTATTGAAATTCGCAGGTGTTACAGGAACATCAGCTGCAGACCGCGGACACGAACCAGCCTCAGGGCCCAGGGCAGGGACCAGGAAGCAAGGCAGGCATAGCACACCAGAGCATAATTGCATGCTCTTTGTGTTAAATTGTGAAGTTGTATTCATTGTAAATATTTTTACATTAAATTCAATTTTTTAAAACTTTGGTAAAAGTATGATTTATCTCCATTAATGATTGTGGGGCACTTTCTGACATTATGTACAAAGCGAAGACCTCCCTTGCTTCTCCCTAGCACTGGCCCTGCTGGGAGCTCTCTGAATACAGGCTGCGCTTCCTCTCAGACACTCAGTTCCTGTCACCTCTCCACAGGTCATCCTCCATCCTCCTCACTCTTCCCACCCGAGACTGGCCTTGGGTTGCCTCAGTCATGACTGGTCCTCCCAATCTTTCGGTCACCAATTTAAGTCAGAAGGGAGGACACAGACCAGCCTGTGTGCTTGACCGTAAGTAAGCACAACAATCTGGTGGAAAATGTTTGCCCATCACTGATGTCATGGCAGACCCCTGTTTCTTTGATCAGCAGTAGAACTACCGAGCTTAAATGCTGCTTTATATTTGCCAGCAACAGGACCCCTGGGCCACAGGAGTGGGGCAGAGGCACCTGGCACATGGTGCCTGACCAAGCCTTAGCCACAGCAAACTGAACTTCTACCCGGGACATTTCCTCCCCAGGAGTCTCCAAATTTGGTGTCTTTGTGGGGTCAGGTGACCACACAGCTCGGTGGCTGGCATGGGTCTCTCCAGTTTCGATTCACAGCCCAAGGCAAGGCGGGAAGTCCTTTATGGGAACTCATCAATGGCCCATTGAGTCACAGGGATGGGGAACTTTGGAAATTCCTGAAGTTTAATGCAAGAGTAAATGTACCTCTGGGAAGACCGTTTCTCACTTTGCTCTCATTCTCCAGGAGCATCAGACTCTACAAAGGCAAAGAATCAGCACAGGCTTTCTAAGATCTGCAGGCCTTCTCCAGAGTCGCTCTGCGGACTAGCCACAGAAAAAGCCTTGCTGGCTTCGCCTAGAAAAAGCGGGCACCGTGGCCTGAGCAGGCTGTGGAAACTGCACCGGCAGTGCTGACCCAAAGCCCAACATCTCCCCGTATGAGGAACAGGGCAAAGTTGCTCTCTTGATAAACTGGAATCTCAAGTGATGTCCATGTTTCCTCCTTTGTCTTCACTTTTTCCTTCACACACTGCTTCAAATCTTTCAAGCCTCGCTGTGCCTCTCAGGTGAAGTTCTTTCTGATGAGTGGCAGACTTCCCCTAAACACCTCTCCCGGCCTAAGGTGCCTGGACTCCTTTGGCAAGGCCTGGCTCCCTTATCTGGATGGTGTTTCCAGTGCTGCTGAGGACAGCTGAGGACTTGACACACACTCCTGGGATCACACAGTGAGCTTTCTGCAATCATTTGCGTACTCACCTATGGTCTCCATCAGATGGGGAGCCAAGAGGTCAGGAACACAAGCTTTATTCATTCTGCAGTCTTCCACACTTAACACAGAGTTGGTGTGTGAAATTAAAAAGTGTTAATCCACAAACGAAACACTGTGTACCTACAGTATTTGTTTTCCTAAGGTTGTCCTCTGCTCTTTTCACCCATGTGGAGCCTCCCTGAGGAAGACTGAAGCCTGGATCCCGCCACCACCCCAAGCATTTCCCAGATGAGGACAGTGAGACTCTCAGACAGGAAGGAGTGCCGGAGGGAGACAAAGCTCACGGTGCCCCTCAGGGCCATGCCAGACCGGCTGCAACGCCATCTCCATTCGGCTACCACCACAGGCCAGGCTGTGACTGCTTCTTGCAGCTCACTGGTCACCTGGTCACTGTCAGCACGTGAGGAAGGCATCCAGCCACGGGGAGGAGGGTGAGCCCCTGCTAGGTGCTCACTGCACAGCCACAAGGGCCTGAGAAACCTTGATTTCCCTCAGGATTAGTTGTCACTGACCACGGTAAAGAACCAAATAAGAAGCTCGTTGGCTCAACTTGTTTCCAACTCATGGTGAAGAGAGATGGATTTCAGTCCCAGGAATGTATGGGCCAAGAACCCCAACTGTGACATTTCCTCTGTGTCCTCCCACCAGGATGGAACTCATGAGATGCCTGATAAAATCTTAGGGCAGCTTCTCCAAGCTGTGCTTGTACCAAACTTGTTTCAGAAACCAGAAAGTAAACTGGGGGCAGAGGCCTAACGGCTGGCTTGTGTCTGCTTCGGGGATGGTCACTCTGAGGAAACCGCAGGTCCCGCACAGCTGTAGTCAATACAGAATTCTCAGGCTGGTCTCAAACAAGATGAAAATTTTAAGCACCAAGGAGTTCTCCTCTATGAACTGCTGGGTGGGGTTTCTCATTCAGGCTTCGTTCTTCCCGGTGGCCTGGCCTGGCCTGGAGGGCCTCCAATCCCCAGTTACTCCTGTGGAAAGCCACAGAGCCACATACAGGCCCTCACACTGCTCCTCTGAGATACTCCTCAGTGGGGCAAAGGTACTTTTAAAAATGCGGTCAGCCTCCTGCCTGTGGAGCTAGTTAGGTCCACTGGGGCCTCAGTCATCCTGAACACATCCAGCTTTTCCTTGTCACTGTTCCCTGAGACATGTAGTAAGAGAATTGCTAAATTATAAAAAAACCATTGCACCTTTAAGAAAAAAAATTTGGATCTCACTGTGATGCCCAGCATGGCTACCAACTCCGAATACTGGGACTGCTTTTGTGAGTCACCATACCAGCTCCTATGCCATCTTAGGGAAGGTTCTGAAGCCATGGTATCTGGGGTCCAGGCTACAGTGGCTAAATCCTGACAGGCCTCGGGGTTTTGATTCGTTGTTTTGTGAGCACTCTCTTGACCTCCTCTTAAGCACGCTGCAGGATTATGGGTCTCTCTGCTGAAAGACACAAACGCCCATGCCTTTAGGAAAGGAATAGCTAACATTTAGAACAGGGAAGGGGAAGTCACTTTACTGTTCTATCTCAAAGGCTCACACAACTCAAATTCTGCCCCACCCAGATGTGTACTACAAATGAGCCACAGGCCCTTGATCAGAGGGTTCTCAGTCCTGTGTGTGTTGTTTCTGTGACTCCAGATCTTAGAACTCTTTCTGGTCCTGTTTAATACTACTGAGTGTGTAATAAATATTGGTCAATTGCTGATAGCCTAGAAAAATTTTGTTTGTTTTTTTGTTTCAGATAACATTTTACTGCAGAAAGAATGGTTATCGTTAGCAAACTGAGAGGCTAAGCCCTGGGTATGTATACATACACACCTTTGGCAGGCAGACAGATGAAAACCCGTGAGACACAGAATAACTGATCCTGGGCATGTAGAGTAATCAACAAGACCAGCAACATAGATGTATCTGAAGCAGCAGTGAGGAAATATCAGTTGGGGTCAGGATAACTTGAGTAAGAGTAGATCGTTCTAGACCTGAAATCCAGAGGACAAGACCAGCTCTATACCCAGCACAATTCCCATGGCAAACTTGCCTGGAGTTGAAAGCATACTTCTAGGATCTTACATGGACACTAGCCTAGAAAATTTAAAGTTAAATTAAATAAAGCTAAGAGCACTTATATAAAAATATAACCCATGGACAGCGTGTTATGTTACTAAGCCAGGGCCTTCATTTTGCTCCTCACCAGAGCCCTATCAGGCAGATATTTTTATTCTGTCTTACCAGTGAGGGACTTGGGGCTGGGTGCATATCCTGGGATGCAAATAGAGCTCAGTGGTGGGCTGGGAATTCCAGGATGGTCTGACTCACGGGGCTGTGCTCTCCCTTGTGTGGGAATTCCCAGTGTTTCAGTAAATAACCTAGGGAAGCTTTCACTTCCTGAGCACAGCAACAAGGACTCTGTCTAAAACAAAGGCCAGAGTGGGGAGAGTTTTACCAGCAGGCCTGAGTTGTGGGTGCAATTCCCGGTAGAGTCCCAAGTACCACCCAGGGCAAGCTCGCATTCTTACAGCCCTACGGCTTCCTCCTCACTCCTGCCTGCTTTGGGTAGGCATCAGGCCATGCCTTTTTGTCTCCTCCATTCGTCCATCCCTGAGCAATGTGGCGCTTCTGAGGATGCGTGGGAGGCTGACACGAGTCATACCCCCGCTGAGTGCCTGGTAGAGCCCACTAGACTGCAGAATCCTTCTCAGCGCAGCTCACTGGGGTGCCACTGCCCACCACCCTTACCTTGCGGCCAGGTCCCTTTGTCATGGTTGGTATATCATTGGAGCTTAATCTCTACCTCCTTCCATCCTCTTCGCCTACCTTCCTGGTGCTCTGGGGTGGTGGGTAGTGTAGACAGACGGATGGCTGACACCACGCTTCGTTCTGCTGACCTCCACAGATGCCACCGCGTTGACAAAACCTGCTCTTCATGGAGGCCTATTCTTGGTGTGTGTTACAGGAATGGGTGAGATCCACAGGTCATGCAGAGGCCATGGAGGGCTCTGTGTCAGCACTTCATTTCTTACTCAGTCTCATTTCCCCCCTCTCCAATATGCTGCAGCTGAAAACCATCCATTTGCCCCACACTTCCTTCTTCTTTTTAAAGCTCAAGCTGACAAGAAAAATTTCCTCCCCTCTACTTACCTTACTTCATTTTTTCCTATAAAGGGGAAATTCAAGTCAGTGGTGAGGGTATATAGAAATGGAGAAGACTAAAATTTCATTAGTGTCCTGCTGGCCCCCAGTGTCCTCAGTTGCTCAGAATGTCTGAATCATCCCATGATCCAGCCAGGGCAGGGAAGTGTATTTTTCCAAGGACCCCTCAGATGTCTCAGAGTTAGACTTTCAGTCAGTTCAGTGGTGATGTCCGGTAGCCTCTCCTTTAGCAAAACCCTGTTCACTGTTTCAGAGGCAAAAAATGCTAAAGCATTCTTATTTAGAAAAGGGAAATAAAATCATTCCTTTATTCTTACAAAGCAACATTGTGGCGATTGGTATACAAGGAAATCAAAAGCATACAGGTTGTATGCTGTTTAAGCAAGCTTCTGTTTCACCTGAAAGCAAAAACATGTGTGTGGGAGAGGGGGTGGGTGTGGAGGGGTGTAATGCATCTTACAAAAATAGCATATATTGGAAGATAGCTGGAAACTTTTAAGAAACTCAAAGTGTGAGAGGGATGGCCTAACCCTAGTTATTAATATCTTGGAACCAGCTGGGGAATAAAATTAGGCTGTAAAATTGTTGCACCATTTGTTAAGCCAAGCTGGAAATAATGCATTTCTCATGTATCTCTAAAGAAGAAAAATGCCGCATTGAGGCCCGGGAAATGAGGTTTTGTGTCATTGTCTGTGGTTTGACATTAGTCATGATAATAATTCCTTTCATTGAACTCACAGACTGAAAGGTCAAAGAGCAGAGGTGAAGACAAGAGTCCTGGCGCCGGGCTGCTGGTGCTGCCTTCGCAGTGATGGTGTCTGAGGCCCGCGCGTTCACCCCTCTGGGCCCTCATTTCCTCGTCTGGAGAGGGACAGCCGGTACAGGTACCCCCCGGGGGGTGAAGCGCCTGAGTCCTCCGCGCATGTGCAGCAGTATTGGCTGCCACTCCGCCCGGAGCATTTCACCCCTTGGAAATGCTGGGCCTCAGTTTCTCCCTCACACACTGACGGACAATTCGCTAGATGGACAAAGAAAAAGGGAGGAAACAAATAACTAAAATCAGAACATGAAAGTGGGGGACATTACTACCAGCTTTACAGAAATAAAAAGATCTTAGCAGACAACCATGAACAATCGCATGACAGTAAGTTCGATAGCCTGGATCTAACTGCAATTCCTAGAAACAAAATTACCTAAGCTGACATGAACAGAAATAGAAAATCACAGTATATCTGTAACAAGAGATTGAATCAGTCATCAGCAACCTCTGGCTGAAGCGAGGCACGCACCTATCAGCTGAGCTACTCTAGAGGCAGGGACCACAAGGCTATGTGGGAAACCTGGTGAGACTTTGTTTCAAAATAATAATGAAAAAAAAAAAAAAAAAAAGGCGATGGAGACATAGTTCAGTGTAGCATGTGCAAAACCCTGGTTCAATCGCAGCATCAAAGTAGGGGCGAGAAGCTCAGAGAGGGGTGGCTCTACTCGCAAATTCCACTAAAGATTTAAAGGATAGTTAATACTGACTACCAAAACAAGTTATTTCTTTTAGGACTCTGTCCTCCCTTGCCCTTCCTTATAATCACACATCTCTTTATTGTTTCTTTCTTCCTTCCCTCATTCCCTCCCTCCCTCCCTCCCTCCCTCCCTTCCTTCCTTCCTTCCTTCCTTTCCTCCTGTCTCCCTTCCTTTCTTGCTTTCTTACTTTCTTTTTTTTTTTTTTGTCTTTTTGAGGCAGGGTCTCACTATGCAGTTCAGGCTGGCCTTAAGCTCACTTTGTAGCTCAGGCTGGTCTCGAACTCACAACAATCCTCCTGCCTCAGCCTCCCAAGTGCTGGGATTACAAGCATGCGCCACCACGCCCAGCTACTTTCTTACTTTCTTTCTTTATTCCTACAGACAAGCCTGGCCTCATACTCACAGTGATCCTCCTGACTCAGCCTCCCAGGTGCTAGGGCTCCAGGTGTGTGTCTGGAGCATGCCTGGCCACATGGCTCTTACTCTCTCACAGCAGTTAACTGTACTTCCTGGCACCCGTCACTGCCTGGCTTACTATACGCTTCTTTGCTTACCTATTCATTCCCAGGCTTTTCCAGTAGGACAGAAGTTGTATACAAGAAGGGCATTTGTTGTTGGACTTATTCTCCACTGCTGAACTTCTAGTCTCTAGTTATTGCCCTCCACCTAATAATTGCTCCATAAAAATTGATTGAATGAATAAACAAAGTGCCTGATCAGTCTTTCACTGAGAGGGAATAGAATGAAAATAAAGGAGGACTTAGATCCTGCAGAATTCCGAGAAACAGCTGGCTAGAAGAAAGTGAGCTTTCAAAGGTGACGACCATAAAAGGAAAAGAAAGCTAAGAATGATTTCTGAAACTTCTGAAAAGCACAGGCGGCCAGCAGCATGCATTAATGCTGAGATACCAAGGACAATGAGAGTACAAGTGTCCATCCAACTCAGTGAATGGCCGCCTTACTGAGGGCTTTTGGGGGTCGCCTAAGAGCTTGAAGCACCATTGTCTTGCTGCGAGATACTCAGATAACAGCTTTTCTTTTTTATTGACATAATAATTGTACATATTAATGGAGTATGATACAATAATCTCATGCATATCTTTAATGTGTAATTCCACAGTCAGGATAATTAGCATTTCTAGCTCCCTAAATACATGAAGAAAGTATCATTTCTTCATGATGGGGAACTTTGAACTCCTTTAGGTCTTTACAAAATATAGAATAAATGGTTGTGAACTGTAAGAACCTACTCTACTGTAGAAGATTAGAACCTGCCCCTCCTGCACCACTGCCTTAGTACCCTTATCCCCTCTCTTCTACCCTTTCCCTGGCACCTCCTCACCTCTAGGGACCACTGTTCTCCTCCTCTAGGCAATCAGCTGTTGTACAGCTGTACTACTTGCCTTTTTGTGTCTGACTCACTTCATGTAATATAGTGCTCCACTTCCATTCTTACGAATGACAGGATGTCACGCTCTTTTACATCAGGGCAACATATTAAAGTAGATTTCCTGTCAAGAGCAACATACAATAAATGGGAACCTTCTAGAAAGGAAGAACAAGTAAGGATATTTTTATAAGTGGGAAAAGGCCTGTGTAAGTCTGAAGCCTGTTGAAGGAATCCAGCTGAGAGAAAAGCGGACTCTCCTCAAAAGAGCTGGAGATTCCAGGGAGGATGCAGGACCCTGGGCTGAGCTCAGCGAGACAGGGGACCTTCCTGCTCTGGGCTGCAGGCCCTCCAGGGCTCTTTTTACTGCATACTTTTGTTTGTTTCTGTTTTTCATTTTGTTTTTGTCTGAAGAGCAATTGGGAATACTCAGGGGGCAGTAAGGAGCTAGAGGGTCAGAAACCAGAGCTGGTGGGTAGAAAATGCTGCTGCTGTAGACTTTAGTCATTTAAGTTCAAGATGCCCCACTCCACCCCTGATGTGATCGGGCTCCTGTAAGGGTCTCCCCGCAGCCCTCACTAGTCCCACCCTGGGAGAGCAGAGGTGCTTACCAGACTGGTGTGCCCGTCAGGACCTGGACATGAGCAGCTCAGCCCCTTCCTGCCCTTTAAGGAACTAGGAGAGAAACAATCGCGGAACCCACACCAAGGGTAGTGATCCACATGCCCAATCTGTGTTCCACTTCCTCCCATGTCAGTTTTATTAATTAAAAAAAAAAAAAAATGATGTTTGGTTTCCCTCTGTCTTTTTCTCCTACCACCCCAGTAGGTTCAAAAAGGGGGAAGAGAAGGAATTCCTCCCACAGGAATTAACTGATCAAAAATGGCATGTGAAATTTGATTCTTAAAACCATTCCTTTTGAAATATAAAGACTCCATCCCCCACAGAAATATTTTCTGATATAACTTAGTAATGAAAGTGCATTCTCTTCAGAGAACAATCATAGTATAGAGAAGACAACCAGCCCCTTTGATGAATATATAAAACCAAAGGATCCGTGTCCACCATTCAGTTGGCTCACAAAACGAGAACTGATGTCTTCGTCATCTTCTTCCAGAATTCCAGTCTCCTGTTGGCACACAGCCACTGCCACATCTATAGTTTCAAACTCGAGAAAATGACTCCAAATCATCACAACACGTAGCTCAGCACAGTGAAAACCACACTGCACAAGCAGGGGAAACCTGCCAAGGCACATTCTTTGAGACCATCAGACTGCTGCAGAGATTATAAAGGCAGGTGTTGGCTCCATGCTTAGCTGGGCTGTGTCTTCATCTCTTTCTCTTCAGCATTTTCAGCACCAAATCATTGCTTCTCATAACCATTTTAGAAAAGGTCATAATCCCTGGAGCAATTCTTCAACCCTCCCTATTTCAAATTGAAAACTATTGACCCTGAATGTTCACCTTCTCTCTCCTGTGCCTAAGTTACTATTTGAAATTTTACCAAGGATTCTGTAGGCCTGCTGGTGAAGACAAAGACGACCCACAAAATTGTCCTTGTGCAATTTTATTAACGGGCTTCCTCAACCAAAAGGTGTGGAGAATTGTTCAAAGTGTCTGTGGGACATTGCAGTCTGTGGGAGATTAGAAATCTAGGATAGACTAAGACAATGAGCCAAGTGGAGACTGAGAGAAGTCCTGCCAGCCCTGAGCAGAGGCGTGGGGTCCACACCCACTCCTCCATAGCAGAGGACCTTCACTGGCCTACTTCCTGTGGCAGGTGTTCTCACGCATAGAGAGAACTGGGCCCCTTTGAGTCCCTGATGCAAGGTCTTCCGCCCCACCCCTAGGAGCTGCAGTGTACATCGGGGAAACAGCCCCTTGGGGGAGATGCTCTTAGGAGGACAGGGTTAAGCAGTAGAGCACAGAGCCTGGCCAGTGCCACCAGACCCGTGCTCAGTCGGAGCACAGTACTGTTAGCAATAATTCCCTGTCTTAATTGATCTGTACTGATCAAGGTCTGAGGTTAGGGACAGACTACAAAACACAGTCCTTACCTTCGTGTTACTCACAGCCCACTCAGTCATCTTCCTCGATTTATTTTTATTTGTTTTTTTATATTTGGTACAAGTTGCTCAGGATCTCATTATGTAGATTGGACTCGTAGTGATTCTCTTGTTTACAGCTTCCCAAGTGGTGGGATTACAGGTGTGCGCCACCATGCCCAGTCTCAATTGCTGTCTCAGCACACCCCGGGGGTGGGGCTGGCCCAGCAGGCTCAGAGAATGGACTCCTGGCCCCTGCTTCTGCCTACGTAGGCACTTTAATCTGCTGAGCTATTTGGCCGACCCATGTTCTGTGACTTAATTGTTATGTACCCACATGTGAGCTAAAATAATCCCATGCAGGGCTGGGGAGATAGCTCAGTGGCATGAGCACCTGCTTGGCAAGCACAAGGTCCTGAGTTTAATTCAAGTACCACAAACATCAATAAATAAAACAATCCCATGCAGACTTCACTCTGATCTCTTAGGAAGCCCGGGTAGGAAGGACACCATCGGCATAGCCCAGCAGTACAGTGAATGATAGCTCTGAGTTCCACTCATCCAAGAATGAGACAGTGAGTTCACCATGGGCTCAGAGAAGTGTAGGGCGCGGTGGTGCCACAGGATGGGGCCATCAGCCAGGGAGCCTGGCCCAGCAGCTGCAGTACAGTTACTGGGAACCGTGCACCAGGGAATCCTGGAGCGCGCTAATTCAGTAAGTCTTCCTGTTTTGGCAGATCTGCTTGTAAGAGATAACAATTCTTAGACTCAGACTCTAAGTCAAGCTACCAAAGAAGTATGCATGTGTGTGTAGCGAGCACGTACAAGGAAGAGTTCACTTGCTTCTTGCTTTCCACGTGGTCAGTATCACGGAAAATCATAAGCCTTGCCTACTTCCGGGTCTGACTCTTTGCCTTAGTGACTCTTTTCTCATCGTTGAGGCAGAATACCCAGACTCCAAAGGTAAAGAAGGGAAGGTTAATTTAGCTCACCATTTGTAGTGGTTTTGGTATCCAGTCCACTGGGATTAAATGGCTTAAAAACATGGTCTTATATCATTAAGGAAGAAGGGGAGGATGGATACTGCAGGGTTATCTCAGGTACACAGCGCTTGAGGAGCTATAGGAAGTAATGTGTATAAGGCAGTTAGCTCACTGCCTGATTGTTGGCTATTTGGAAAACAGCCCGGCTTCTTATTTATTGTTATCCTATGAAACACATGCAGAAAATCTTAAATTCCAATCAAGTTCTCCGTGATATTCTGCACAGGCCCCTCTTCTCCACACCCCCAGCCCAAAGCACTGTGCTCCTTCCTGCGAAGCCTCCCCAGGACTCAGAGGGTGCTCCTGACCACAGAGCTATTTCAGCAGCAGAATGGGGTCTCACCCCAGAACCCACTCAGTGACGATATCATAGGTGACTGTTGGTAAATAATTTCGACAGTGGCAGTTAATAGAAATGCAGTTTTCATTACAGTAAGGAAATTGAAATCTCAGCCAGCTCCACGGGTTCCATCCGAGCCATCCTTCATTTCTCACCAGACGGTGTGTTGTTTTCATTCCCCTTATGATTAACCTTTGTCATGAAGGGTAGGGGAAGCTGGGTAATTGAAATCCCCAGGAAACCTCCACAGCATTCTGCCATCTTAACAATCTTCCTCAGTCAGCCTTCTACCAGGGCTCTGAAAAGAAAGAGGGAAAAGAAAGAGGGAAAAAATCTTGAAGATTTAAAGTGAGATATTATCAGGAGGAGAAGTGCTGGCTGGCCGGTCTGAGGTGAAAGCTGACAGACAGGCAGCCAACATGGAAAGGGAAAGAGGAGAAATGAAGAAAGAGGAGTGGTAGCAAGGGACCAGGTCATGGAAAATTTCTGAGATGTGTTGCGCAGCTGCCCCTGCGTGGGATACATTTGGGGCACCCATGATATGAGTGTCTCCTGTTGTGGGTCTGAACATTTGTAGCCAGCCCAAACTTCGAATTTGAAACCCCCCAAGATGATGGTAGAGGGGATGGGGCCTTTGGGAGGTGATTAGGCCACAAGGCCAGAACTCTCGTGGGTGGAGCAAGTGCCCATGTAAGAGCCCCCAGAGGGACACTTGTTCCCTCCACCCCAGGAAAACACAAGAAGATGCCATCCATGGACCAGGGAGCAGGCCTCACACACACACATCTTGGGCTTCTCACCAGCACTCTGATCTTGGACTCCTCAGGCTCCAGAACTAGGAGAGACAAGTTGTCTATTAACTATGAGGCACCCAGGCCGTGGTGTTTTGTTATAGCAGCCAGAATGGACTAAGACACTCCCAACAAAAAGTGAGCTCTCAGCTGTTTATCATTCTGCACTACAACAATCTGCAGCTGTGCAAATTTTCTGTTAGAGGAAAGCTAACTGAACAGGAATGGTGCAGAGTTACTTCCTCAGATCTTACTTGCTTCTGAATTCTGGGTTCTGTCTTGACTCCTAACTTCACAAAGACCCCTCACTTCCTTTCCTAACACTGTTAGCTTCTGCTTTGCAGATCTTATTTTTGCACTACCCACTCAACAAAGGAGATACAGAGTGAATAGATTTGTGGCAGAGAGAACCACTGCCTAGCCCCACGAGTCAGGGCATTTAGTCTCATGATCTTGTCAAGAAAGCAGAAGAGAAATAGACACCCTGCCTTTGGCAGAGCCCCAGCCTGCTTTCAGCTTACAGTTTTATCTCTTCTCTGTTGTTTTCTGTCT
The DNA here is from genome assembly GCA_004027165.1 of Ctenomys sociabilis. Lineage (NCBI taxonomy): Eukaryota > Metazoa > Chordata > Mammalia > Rodentia > Ctenomyidae > Ctenomys > Ctenomys sociabilis. The sequence goes on along the minus strand of PVKA01001163.1, from coordinate 22,978 downwards.
CTGCTCATCATTGACCAAATGGTCTGGCTGCCATTTTGTTTGCCTGGAGCTGATACCGTGTCATGACCATTTGCAAATGATTTCCAGGTAGGGTCTATGGTAAAAATAGAAAGGAAAGAAAGTTTGATTTTAGCAGATAACAAGAATCAAAGGTTTCATGTAACTTTCTCCACCCTGGCATGTTTCAGCCATGATCAGTTAAAACTCCACAGGAAGGGGTGAACCCACTTAAGCCCTCTTGGAAAGCAAAATATTTGTATCTTATGCCTCAGATATGTATAAGAACATAATTTTCATATCCCTCTTTTACTCATTCATACATTCTCAAATTCTTCTTCTTGTCGAATCCTCCCTTCTAGAGGGAACTTCTTTTGCCATGATTGACAGAAATCCAGAGACCCTGGTGCTGAATTCATTTATTAGTGTCTCAGAGGACAAGCAACAAAATTGCAGGTAAATTTAGATTCCAGGTCAAGGGTCACTTCCTTAGCCAGTTAGTTTGGCTGAAGTTCATCTTCAACCCTGCTTCTCCTTTCCTCTTATTCTTTCACCTCATTTCACTTGCTTGGGCAAATCAGAAAGAGTAGGATTCCAGCAGAGGAGACTGACCTCTTCTCATCTTCTTCTAGTGTACCTAAATCCAGCCATACTACGTGCTTATCTCTCTTAGGGCCCAAACATCAAGCTGACCCTGGCTTCCTAAATTTCCATGGAAAGGAGGCCAAGTGTTGAGCGGGAGAAAGAAGGGTAAATAGTGGGCCAAGAAAGGAAATAGTTGCAGATCACAGACTTCAGAGTTATGGAAAAGCACATCTCAAATATCCCCGTATAGAAGTCAGGGCCGTCAGGATCTCCAAAGCACCCACTATGTCTGATGAAATATGGGCCCAGTTTGTACCAAACAGCATTCGTCAAATTCCAGAATTCCCACCATCATGTGCTGGGGCCAAATTACATTCAAATACAGAACAGTTAACAGAACAAAAGGGATGGATGCATCTTTTTGGTTATAACATTATGGTACATCTGTTGACCTACTCACAATGGAGGAGAGCCCACTGGGCAGGAAGAGGCGAAGGAGGCCGGAGAGCCAGAAGATGCGGAACTTGGAAAAACAGGTTGTCCTCAGTCATCACACTGATGACTTCCACACGGAAGCGGCTTCTGACGGTGAGCGTTTTCAGGCTTAAGCTTATGTGATTGTTAGGTAATTGTGTTACAGTGCTTGGATGTACTTAAATACTATACAGTCCAGAAAATGTCAGTGTAACACGTAGAGATGGGACACTAGTAACTATAAAATGCATCTATAAATAAGTGCATCCTAATTTAAAAGGCACGTTATTAAAAGGTAACAAATTTAAATAGGGGCTTATGTGTGTCATTTGATATAGTTAGAAGAAGGTAAGTAGTTCATAGAGATTTAAATGTATGTCAGAGATAATATTGGTTCTGCTATGAGCATGTTCCCTCAAAGCCTTGTGAACTCACAGGTAGGACTTTTGGGAAACGATGACTGGGCCATGGAGTCTTGATGACTGGATGGTGGAGTAGAGTTCTGCTAAGTTTCTAGATAAATGTGATTTGGGATGTGAAGCTTGATTGGGGGAGGTGGATCAGTGTGGGCATGGCTTGGAAGAGCTTCCCTTCCTCCCACCTGAATCCATCCCTCTCTACTTTCAGTCATCATACGACAAGCTCTTTAAATCTGTCTGTCTTGTCACTAAGACAGGATCTAATTTAATAATGTTATCATAATTGTTACACTAAAATGCTATGTTTGCTCCTGGTTTCAGATTTTTCTCTGTAAAACTTTACAACTCTTATCTGTTAGAATTCTACAGGTATTTGACTTCTAAGAAAACTATTATTGATAAAATAAAGAGCAGTTCTTTCACTATACTTTATAGTACAGTCAACCCTCAGATTGCAAGTGAATTGATCCATATTCTAATATGATCAGTACAGTGTGCCAAACTCACATAATCACAACTGATTTCTCTCTCTCTCTCTCTCTCTCTCTCTCTCTCTCTCTCTGTCTCCACTGACATATAAGTGCTTTGGATTCTAAATAGAAAGAATTACTGTCACAAACCAAGATTTTATTATATTTCAAAGTGTTTGATATTCAGTAAGATTATGATAATTAAAGCTATTGCTCCTGCTTCAGTAGTACTGGCGTGACTGATCTCCTAGACATTCAACAACTGAAGACTTGGGATCAAGGCTAAAAAAAAAAAAAGGTAACTAGGAAAAGAAGACCATCATTACCCTTCAAGGACAACCAGGACCCTGGAGATAATAGGACCCCCTGAAGTTATCCTACCACACTGGTGAGTCATCCAACTTCCCACATAGGGAGACTGTTGAGCGCCAGAGAACAGGAGTCAACCAGTGTCCACTGTCCTAAAAGAAGAGACACTAGATGGAAGCATCTCCTCTGCATCTAAAAGAAGCCATACAGTCAAACAACACTATGAACCGTCCTGGAAGATGGCACTAGAAGAGCAGACTGTGTAAGAGCTAAAGGGTTACCTATATACATAGCCCCAATAGTAGCTCCCAAGGAGACTTAACTGAGCTTAACTGCCAGATGTAGAGAAATTAGTTTCGATTAACACAGGTCTCACTTTGACTCAGTCTGAGGTACTCAGCAGAATGAGTACAAACATAGATAGATTTAGACATAGATAACTTTCTGGTTATACTGGGGGTGGGTGGAAGAATGAGAATGACATTGAAGGACAAACAGAAAGCCAGGCTAACTATGAAAAGGAGGCTCCAGTCATCACACTGCTCCCCACCAGAAGTCTTCCTCGGTGTTGCAGCTTAGCACTATTATAATCAACAAGGCTAAGGAAGCCCCTGTGACAGCTATAGCACCACAAGGAAAGTCTTTAATGTCCTTAACTGAAATAGTCCTTCAAAGTCAGAGGGCCACTCACCACCCAACCGGAGGAATTCATACAATCCTAAATGAAAACTGTCATTTTTGGATTCATATCAAGTAGAGGCAGAAAATGCAATAATAATAAAAAGAAATATCAGACTTTCAGATAACCTTCATGAGCAGGCAGGACTCTGACCCAGCTGGTTACCATCCATGCTCCAGTCCATTACAAACGTGTCTGAACTTGGCTCCTTTGCCCCAATCTGTCTTTTCATTCTGGTTCTTATGTCCAGGCCAGGCATGCTTAATCACTTGCTGAAATTTGTTTCTTCTCATCTAGAGGTTGTCAAACTCCAAATGGTCATGCAAATGGAGCCAGTGGTGAATGTGCCAGAAGGGGCCTGCTTTACAGACCCTCTGAAGAGAGTCTATAACTACTGAATGAATTCTATGAAATTGCCCTTAGATGAGCTCTCCGGAGAAAACTCCTGCCTGCTATTCCCTGCCCTGACCTCTTTCAGAAAAACATAGCTAGATTCTGTCTCCACCCCTTCTTCCCTAACAATAGTTAAGGATATTCCTTCAGAAGGGGACAATGTAAAAACAGTTTAGTTAGTTAGCTTATGAATAGGCTAGGAAAAGGGCCTGAGACCGAAAGGGGTGACCAGCCGCAGTGCTAAAAGCTGCAATAAGAATAGGCAGTGAATTAGAATTGTGCACCAAGCACAACCTCCTGAGGCAAAATGGAATGGAGCCCCTTCCTACGAAAGTGAATTTCGGTCCCTTTCTACCAAGTTCCCGAGTTTCTGTAAAAGTTAAAATCCAGAATAATTGAGTTTTCTTTAAAATCTCAATTTCCATTAAAACCTACATGTTGAGTTACTGGATTAGAAATCCTGGGTTCCAATGGGCCATTATTTTTTAAATTTTATGTATTTGGTACAGGGTTTTGATACGCAGCTCAGACTCCTAGAGATCCTCCTGTTTTAGCCTCCCCAGAGCCGAGATGGTAGGCACGTGCACCCACGCCCAGTCTCAGCGGCTCGAGGCGGTACTCGGCCTGCTGCCGAGCTATCTCCCTGCCCCACCCCAACTGGCCATTCTCAGTCCACGGAGCCGCCTGTGAAGAGATGCCGCTTAGGAGCTGAGCGATTCCCGCACTCACTCACCCATAAGGAGTTCTGGTTAACATAATTCAAGATAATGCCAAAGTGCCAGAAGGTGATCTTTTAGAAAATGTCAGGGTCACAGAGACCATCGGACCATGCGATGATCCGGAAAGTGAAGCCAAAAGTATTCCGAAACCCAAAGGAAAGAAAACCAAAGATATGAAAACATCTGTCCAAGTTTCTGCTGAACCGCAAATACGGAGTGACGTTCTTGTCACCTGTGCCACCTGCCATGGTGAGTTTCCAACCCGGAATAAACGTTCTGACCGTCTCAGGAGTCTCAGGACTACCGGTCACGCAGGAGCACCTCCTCCATCGTCTGTAAACAGTGTAATCAGTAATCGAAGCAAAAAAGAAAAACATAAAAGCAGATAGAAACTCTGCCAACACTTTTTTTCTTCCTGTGTCCAGATTTTTTTGAAACCCAAAACTGAACTGAAATCATCTAAAGAGTTAAAATTTCGGTGATTTGCAATTCATTGCCTTGTGGAAGATTATTTTTTATCTTGTAAAGACACATTGCCTCACCGCTGGGCCCCACCATGGGGTGCGCTGAGCCTATGATGGAGTCCAGGAGCCTGTAATCCCAGCCCTGGAGGGGCCGCAATCAGGAGGATCACTACGAGTCTGGGCTGCATAGTGAGACCCTGCACACACACACACACACACACACACACACACACACACACACACAACACATTTGTTTAATATATGTTTTTGAAACATTGCAGTAGTGATTAAATTCTGCTTTTGCCATGTATTTGATTTGAATGTTTCAAAACGGGTAAATATTATAAAGTACATATCTTAATTTCTCATGTGGACAGAGATATAAAGGGAATTTAAATTATTTTAACACATTAAAAAAAAATTCTGGATCGGGGAGCCACATAGTAGGCCATTTGGAAACCCTCTCAGCAATTCAGGAGTTATTTCTTTACTATCTTTGCTTCTGATACACACTCCCCTAATCTCAAAAATAAACAAATAAATAAAATTTAAAAAATTAACATAAAATAAATAAAGCTTTAATCTAGAGGGGGAGGCTGTATTTGTTAGTGAATGGTTAAGCAGCTATAACAAATAGTCCAAAAAACACGATGGCCTAAAGAACAATGAAAACCATTTGTCGCATGAAAGTCCTGTTGTAAATCATACTAGTTGGTGAGGAAGTTTTGGTCTTCAGTTGTTCAGGAATTCTGCTTTTTCCAAGCTATTGTTCTGCCGCACACAGCTCTCACCCAGGATCTCGTCTGGCTAAGTCACTACCACATCCAGATTTTAACCAGCAGGGAAGACGCATGCCTGTGGTCTGAAGGCTCGGTGGGGAAGGAGCACCGTCGTTCTACTCACTTCTACCTTGCAAGGAATTTGTCCCAAGGTCACTCCTAGCTTCAGGGGAGTCTGAGAATGGAGTCTAGCTGGAGATATAAGAACCCAAGAAGGGGAGGAGAACAAAGCTCTGTTCCAATCCAGTTATTTCAGTTTGTCCTTGTGTTTGGGGGCAGGTCATGTAGCAGCTTTTTGCACATTTATGCAACCAGTTCTTTCTTTGGGGGCCCTCTTTCTTTTCTTTTTTTTATTATTTTTATTGAGAAACAAATAACAATGAGACAGTTTCAAAACCCATTAGTAGGACAGTTTCAATAATTAACACATTGCACATTGTTGTCTTCATAGTGGTTATTCATAGTACAAGATGCAGACATGATATCCTGTCTGAACACTATTGATATAAATCTTTCTTCTCATTGAATTAAGAGATAGTAGCTATATATCTATCCTAACTATTTTATATATACAGTTACAAAATGGTCCTTCATTTGTATCCCCATTTTTTGTTTACTTTTGTCAGAGGTGGGTATTCCATTGCCAATTAAATATTGTAGGTGAGTCAATTCAGCAAAATAACCCAATATAGTCCAGTAGTCCATAATAGTAGTGGGCTATCCATAGGACTGCCAATGTATTTTTATTTGTTTCCTTATTTTTGTCTCTTTGAGACAGAGTCCTACTCCTGCAGTTCAGGCTGGCTTTGAGCTCACTCTGTTGCTCAGGCTGGCCTGGAAATTGCAATAATACTGCTGCCTCAGCCTCCCAGGGTGATACTACCATGCCCAGCTTTTGGGGGCCCTCTAGCTCCATCAGTATTTCCTGGACATCTACCAGCCACCTCTGTCAGCTGTGAGTTCCAGCTATATAACAGACTAAGCCCCTCCCCCTCTGAAACAGACCTACTGTAAAGCTAATAAACTTTCCCAGGCCTTTTCTTCTCATTCTAACTCACTATTCATTTCCATGTTTAATCTTACATTCTTTTTTCTTTAATTACTGTTTTTCTTATACATGCTTCAAGGAAAAGAAAATGTGGATTGGCTAGTGCTAACATCCTCATTGTGAAAAAGAAAGTGGCACGGCTTGTAGCTGGTCCCAAGGTGTCATGTGCTCATAGGTGGGGCTTTTCAGGTGGCTGGATGGAGGGCCTGTCATACTGGGGTTGGGGTACTAAATTAGTCCACTGCTTGAAATTAGCATGCTTCTGGGTGTGGCTAGCGGGAAAGTCTTCTCTAGGGGGTGGCACATCCAAAAGGTTGGTAGCCTGGGTGGAATGAAAGGGACAGGGAAGCTTGCTTCACTGCTGTCACTTCCTGCCTGCCCTATCCTGGGCTGTTTCTCATTGCAATGTCCCTGTGCCATACTATCCTGCCTTGGAACCAGCCAACTCTAGATTGAAACTGGTAAACACCATGAGCTGAAATAAATCCTTCTTGTTTTAATTTATGAGTGTCAGGTATTCTGTCCTAGCAATGAGAAAAGTAACACCTTTTATTTATGCAATTCAGGACCCACATAAGGAGATGTCATGTGCACAGATGTGGAACAAAGGAAGCCATTCTTACTTTTCAGTCTTATAAAGACTGCTGCGATTCACCCTCTCATGCACAAATCCTCGTGGATGCTTTTGATTATTTCGTAGAATCTATTTCTGGAAATAGTTAATGAGTCAGAAGGGCTAATGTCTTTACAGCTCTGGAAGCCACATACACACTAAAACTTTTCTTTTTTGTTTTGTTTTCTCAATAGAGTTATAAAAGAAGCACGTGACACAGACCTAGATTCCAAGGTATTTTAATTATAAACTTGAACATTTTTCAAAGCCTATAGATACTTAGGACTTTGAAGGCTATTGATAGTGGGACTGTCATAGCTTTTCCATCCCCAGGGTCTTAACATTTCACCTCTCACCCCCAACCTAAATACCCTCCTGTTGTTCTTTATACTAAAATTGTTTTCTCAGTTATAGACTTTTGATGAAGGAACCATGATAATGGGCTCATTTGATCTTTCCATTTGACACTTGGCAAGAGACTGCTGACTTCTCTTAACCCTCCTGGTCTCACAGACAGGGCTTTTCAGGTGCTAGATCTAGGGCCCATCATACTAGGGTCGGGGTGTATGGTCCTAAATTAGTCCACTGATTGAAATTCATGGTCAATAGGAGCCAGGAAGATGGCTCAGTGGAATAAGCACTTCCTTGGCAAGTACAAGGGCCTGAGTTCAATACCTGGTTTCACCAAAAAAAAAAAAAAAAAAAATTATGGTCAAGCCAAGATTGAGCCTCAGTCTCCCAGATCCTGGTTATGTATCCAGAACCAATAGCAAATGAGAGTTTTATGATGACAGGACTGAAAGCAGAAATTTAGAATAGATGCCCAAGGTATGGCTGCCAGATAGATCTACTGTATGAGCACTAATTAGATGATAAATGTGAAGGATAGTGCTGGGACATTATGAATTACATTTCAAAGTGAGTACTTGCTTGCAGAGCAAGGGTCATGTCTCATACCACATGTAGTATACAGGCAAAGGATATAGGGTGTGACCCTGAGGCCTGTAGGCCTGGGAAGATCTCAGCAGAGAAGCTGGGAAAGGAGTCCCATGAGATCGGCCTGGGATAGAGAACAAGTTGAAAGGACAGCAGGAGGAAGAGGCCCCACTGGAGTTCTCTGCAAGCCCATGCCAGGGGCAGCTTTCATCAGCTGCTGGACCTCTCCAGGTGCCAGTGCCCTGCCCAAAGGGCTTGGGCCACCCAGCCACATGAGAACTCCTTATTCCCTTCTTATTCCCTTTCTAGGTTTCATTCCAGGGACAGAGCGAGTTGGCAGCCTTTGCAGGTAAAAAGTGAAAGAGGAAACTACCACACCCAGCCTCCCAGGCCAACTTCAAGAGTGAGGCAGGGCCCAACCAAGGGAAGAGAAGATTTACTCCTAAATCAGTCTTGGACTTTTAATCATTACCTGGGTCCTGGAATGCTAAGATCTGAATGCAGGGTACTTTTGGAATCTAACAACATTATGTTGCCTGAATCTGAGAGAGAGGCTACAGAGCTGCCACGAGGGATGAAGACCTGGCTCAGAGATGACAGGAGAGCCCACACGCCTCAGATCTTCCCCTACTGCTCTCATGAGGCAAACAGGTGATAGGCAGGTAGGGAGGCAGATGGATATGTGTAGGGCTCATTTTGTCTGCAGCTCCTGGGTCATGCTTTCTCCATGTGTCAGTTACAAGTGTTTGTAACTGAAGTCATTCTGGCTGGGGTAAACACACGCAGTCAGTTTTCTAAATGACCATGTTCTGTTAATAGGATGCAGTCTGGTCCTACTCTCATACATTCACTCACAAGCCCAAAGTAATTTTTGGACTCCCTGTTAAGCTTCCCATTCCTGAGTGCATGCCTGAAAATTTTATTTGCCATAATTTTGCATTCACTAGCGCCTCATCAGTATGCATTACATAGGTCAATGTCACTGTGAATACAGTTTAAGCTTGCGATCACAGCCACAGACTCACAATGTCCTTCAGTCACAAAGGCCCATAGCATGTTTTCATGTTACCCAGCCCTCCACCAGAAGCCCATACAGATTACCGTCTGTTGTTTATTAATTCACCCATTATTTACTGAGTGGGGTACCCTCTCATGTGCCAGTAATTCCATGGAGTGCTGGAGATACAAACTTGATGTCTGAATGACACTTTCTGCCCTTGAGGTCATATGATTCTTTGGATGTAGAATTGTTGCAATAACAAATGATAAAGATAATATTGTGTTAAAGTGCAGTGGTAAAACAGGAGTGTTATGCTTTGAATGCCCCTAGCAACACTCATGTTGAAATTTAATCTTCATTCTTAGGTACTAAGGGGATGAAAACTTAATCTGAGTATGGTATTAGAAGTGACATGTCTGGTGAATTCAGGTTAAATGTGGCCCTCATTCACTGTGCCTGTGGATCTATAGAAGAGAGGCCTGGGCTGGAACACGCAATCCTTCCACCAGGGGATGCCTTCTCCCGCTCCATGGTCTGTCAGAAAGTCAAGCAGGTGCCAGGATCGATCATGCTGCTGGACTTCAGGACATGCACTACATAAATCATTTCCCTTGTAAATTTTCTAGTCTATGGCATTGAGTGGAGAACAGTGAAGAGACTGAGATCAGGAAGCAGTGATGAGCTCTATGCTGTAGATAGCTCCATGTTGAGCTAGATGCGTCCCAAAGCCTCACTTGCTCAGCAGCAGGACCTCTGGAAGGTGACCCTATTAGGGGGGCACTACAGCTGAACTTGCTGTTAGGAGGCGGGGTCTAGTCAGAAAAGGTGGGTCACTTTGGGTGTGGCCCCCAGGGTTATATATCCCTTCCTGGCTCCCTCCATGAGGATTCCTTTTCGGCATCCTGTCTGCCATGCTTGAATGGCATTCCTTCACCATTCTTATCTTCTGTTTTTTGGCAGAACCAGAGATTGAACTCAGGCCCTCGTGCTTGCCAGAGAAGCACTTAGTCCACTGAGCCATGTCCCTGGCTCCCTTCATTCCTATTTTCTTCTATTCCTCCATTCTTGCCTGGATCCATTCAGCTATGGACTGTAAACACGAACCAAAATAGACCATCCTTTCCTTAAGTTACGGGTGTCAGCTATTTCATCCCAGGAGCAAAGAAGTTGACTAAGATACTCTACTTTGTAATGGGTCAGATTAGCCTCACAGTAGAGAAGACCGGTGGTGCTGGAAGGATTGTGAGGGCTTCCCAGACCACTGAAGGGAGCTGAAACAAGCGGAGGAACAGCTCCTGCATGCAAGTGTACCACGTGAGCTGTGAGAGTCTAAATTAAACCAGAGTAATAAACTGATCCTGAGGCCATAGCAGCTTTATAGAGCCAAGGTTAATGTCCCACTCAAACCACACATCCAATGAGGGACAGCTGCGGGGTAGGGAAAGCAGGCAGAGCTCTGCTCTGGTCACTCGGGGACCTGCACTGCTAAGGCTTGCAGCTGTGCCACCCCAGAATAAGTTGGACTTGTAGGAAAACAAGCAAGTTGAAAGGTGGGGCACTGGTTGTTAAATGCTCCAGCTTAGGGATGGTGATTGTCATTCCCAGCCCCCGGGGGCAGAGCTGATTACTGCCTCAGGGATGCGCACTGGCACACGCGATGTACAGGAAGGAACACGTGGCCCTTTCACGAGCAGCGAATGTCTCTGCTTACAGCACAGAGGCATGAGGTCCTTCCCTGGGTTTATTAGGGAAGTGTAAATAGTTCAGAATGATTATGGAAGAGTGTGGAGAGGAAGTGTCCAAACATGAGCTAGAATAGGAAGTGAGGAGATGACAAAATCTTGTGTGCTTTGCACCTTCTGGGCTGTGCTTTGGAAGAGTTTCAAACTCATATTTGCATTTTATTTTATTTTTAATTTTATGTATTTGATACAAAGTCTCACTACGCAACTCAGGCTCATGGTGATCCTCCTGTTTTCAGCCTCCTCAGCGCTGGGATTACAGGTGTGCACTACCATGCCCGGTCTCAGTGCCTGCTCCAGGTGCTCTGAGCACCTGGGGCAGGACCAGCATGGCATGTGGTACTAGGGATTGAACGCATGTCCTTGTGCATGCCTAAGGATGTCAACTGTCAACACCTAGACAGTTGAGCTATCTCCACGGCTCCATATTTGCATTTTAAATACAACTCTTACTCAGGAACATGGAGAGTGAATTGGAAGAAACTGAAACAAGGTGGGGGAGTCAGGGACATGACCCAGTGGAATAAGTGCTTCCCTGGCAAGTGCAAGGGCCTGAGTTCAATCCCTGGTTCTGTGAAAAAAAGAAAAGAAAGCAACAAGGTGGGAATATTAATTTGATTTCTAGATGATGAAGGGTCACTAGGGATGATATGAGGAAAGTTAAAAAGTTAGAGATTGGAGATGAGTAACAACTAGATACAAAAGATGGAAAACAGAATGGCTTTCCAGTTTCTGCTTTAGGTAGATGTTGGTGCGACCAGTCAAGGTTAGGAAAACAGGAGCTGTGTTAGACTGGGCAGTTTATAAACAACAAATTTGTCTCTCACACTTTTCTTTCTCACTGATGGAATCTTCTCACCGGGTCCTCACATGGGGCGGGGGCTGCTGAACAAGCTCTCTCAGGTGCCTCTTATAACAACACTAGTCCCATTCATGAAAGCTCCAACTATGATTTAATCATCTCCCAAGATCCTTCAGAGTCTTACTCCCCTCACCTTGGAGACTAAGATTTCAAGATGATTTTTTTTTTTAAGAGAACACAAAGAGTATGCTACAATAAAGCAAATAAGTGGGGGTTTTGACATGAGGTCAATTTGACACCTACAGGCAATGAGTTTGAGTTATGTTTTGAGCATCCTTACAGGTTGAACTGTGACCTCCCACAAGATGTGCTCAAATCATAAGCCCCAATATTCCAGAATACATCTTTATTTGGAAATAGGATTGTTGTTGATGCACATCTAGGCTGAGGCCATGCTGGAGTAGGATAAGCCCTCGGTCTGACACGACTTGGTGACAATGTAAGGCTGCTATGGGACAAGGGAGGCAGAGGCTGCCAGAAAATACCAGAAGGTCCAAGAGGCAAAGAATGGTTCTCCTGGCATGTTTCTGTAGGCACCTGGCCCCGCTGACATTTTTTTTTTTTTTTTTTTTTTTTTTTTTTTTTTTTTTTTTTTGTCTTTTTGAGACAGGGTCTCACTATGCAGTTCAGGCTGGCCTTAAGCTCACTTTGTAGCTCAGGCTGGTCTCGAACTCACAACAATCCTCCTGCCTCAGCCTCCCGAGTGCTGGGATTACAGGCATGCGCCACCATGCCCGGCTTGACATTTTGATTTCAGGCTTCTTTCAGACTCCTGAACTGAGAAAGAATAAGTGTGGGTTTAAGGCATCCTGTCTGTGGGACTTCCTACGAGCAGCTGGAAGACACAGCTACAGGCATGCAGGCTGAGGCCTGGATGAAGTCAGACCAGGATGTTTTCAGAAGCCCAAGGGGGGAACATCAAGCGACACAGGGTATGCTGGCCCCTGCGCAGCAGTGGAGAGAGAGTTTATCCCTGTGAAGCTGACAAACTCCTGGGAACAAAGTGCACATATCTATTCAAGAACCTGACAACTGTTTACCCACGAGCTTCGTGCTGGCATCTGTGCTGGGCACTGAGGTACGAGGCATGGTCAAAATGTTTAAAAATTTTAAATTATTACAACAAAAGATATATTGCCATTAATCTCCCTCCAAACACCCCTCAGAGATCTAAGCACTTGCCTGGCAAATGCAAGGACCTGGGTTCAATCTCAATTACCCCATACCTTGCTGGCTCCAGAAGGGTGTGTTGGCATAGGCCTGTAACCCCAGCTGTGGGGAGGTTAAGACAGAAGGATCACAATGAGTATGAGCTGCATGGGGATACCTTGTAACAAATAAATAAATATATACATAAATAAATGATTTTTAAAAATTTTTTTAAAAGAACACCACTCTTGCTTCTCACATACATATGCCATTCTTCTTAGCGCTTTCCGAAGCTGTTCGGAGCCGCACTCAACAATTCAGTGAATGCTGCAGCTAAGTGCCACCCAACATAAAATTGGGCTCACATATACATTGCAGTGCATCCTCCTCTACCTCATTCACAGGGGCTGGCAATGTGTGACTGCTGGCTCTTCCCCAAAGTCCAAACAACCGGGGCCGGGGAGATGGCTCAGTGGAATAAGCGCTTCCCTGGCAGGCGCAAGGGCCTGAGTTCAATCCCCAGTTCCGCAAAAAAAAAAAAAAAAAAAAAAGTCCAAACAACCGTAAAATGTAAACCATAAAGATCCTGAATTGATTCAGGACATTGAGGCAGCTGCAACAGCACAACTAAAGGCATTCAGGAGGGAGAACTTCCAAGCTGCCTCAGAAGGGGGCAAGAACAATGAGTAAGAGTTTTGGACATCAAACTCTTTTTGATGAGGGACTAATAGCAGTCTATCTCTTACTGTAATACTTCCAAAAAAAATTGAACACTGTGTTTTTCAGCCACACATGCAATGGTGAGCCGAACAAGCCCCAACCATTATTCTCTTGCCATTTACAGGTAGACTATAACCTACTGGGGAGACAGACATGGTCAAATGGTCCCCAAAAGCATGTGGAAACACTCACCCTGGTAAATGATATCAAACAAAACAAGTTAGTGTTAAGATTCTGCAAGAAAAATGTTTTAGCCCTAAGACTGTGAACAAGTTTTAGAGGAAGCAATGTATAAGCAGAAGTCTGAATTGGGGAAATTAATGCAAGGTCATGAAGAAAAGGGAGAGAAAAAGACCAAGCAAGACTCTGAAGGTCAGAGGCAGGTTTGACAGTTAATGTCACTGCAGGTCAAAAGGAAAGGGGAGCTGGGACTGAGAACAGGAAGAAGTCCTGTCCCAAGGGCCTGAACCCCAGGAGCAAAGGAGGGGAGAAGAGCTAATAAATGACCTTCAGCATGGGTGGGGATGGACAAGAGCCGGTAAGGGTCAGTGTGTGTGTGTGTGTGTGTGTGTGTGTGTGTGTGTGATCTGCATGAGAATGGTTGGATAAGCTTACAATAGAAAAAAAATCAAGCAACTAAGAAATGATCTCACTGGTCCTGCCCAGGGAAGATGCAGCAGCAGAGAAAATGGATTCAAGAATTACTTCCGAGGCATTCAATGAAGGCAAATGAGTTAAGAAAAAAAAAAAAAATCAACTATCTACAGCTATTCTATGTTTTTTCCTATTTTGAGGTTTTAACATATCATCATTCTGAAAAGTAATATTGATTCCTTAGTACAAAATGTATTGGCTTCTCATAATGAAAACAACTCTGTCCATGAAAAGGGGGAAATTCAGTGGTTTTCTGGGGGACATGGTGAGACTTGCACAGGTTGGGGGAAGGGTGGTTATCAAAGAGAATGAGAGGCTGGCTTGAGAAGGCACTCACAAGTCACAGAGGCCCTGGGGCAAGGACCTATCTAGAGGAAGGGGCCCTACAGCACCTGCTAGCCAGTGGTCTTCTCATCTAATAATGTCCAAGGGCCCTGACCACTTTCAGAGGAGCACAATGTACAGTGCCCTCTCCCAAGAGACTCTGCAAGTAGAGTTATTACTAGAAAGAGCTTCAGCTTCCACAGTCAGATTTCCCCACAGTTGCCCATCATCTCTCATAAGAGGAGGAGAATTGCCTTACCCGGACTGTGTGCCTCTGCTCAGGGGTGTGCCAGAGGCCTGATATTTTCTTGAGCTCCATAGTCCCAGCTCTGGAAGGAAGGCAAAGCCACAGTTCATCCTGGGGGCTAGGAGACTTGGCTCATGTGTGCAATTTGGGCTTTGTTGTGTTCAAACTGCTAATTCATTTGGACACCATATTTAATCCAAAATGCTTGCACTAAGTGGGTCTTGCTCATCTTTCCCCAGAATGCCAAGAAGGGGTGGAGTCAGAGCAGTGACAGTCATCTAGCCATCTCCACACACCATCTTGGTACATCTTCACATTCCTGCATTTGATAGAATCTGAGGAATACTGTGGAGCTGCTTCAAACCTTACCTTCAAAGTATAGTACAATAGATGGTGAAATACCTCCTGTGGATTTCACTTAAAATCCACGTCTACAACCTAATTAACCAAGGAACAAGAGATACATATGAAATACTGACACAGTATTTGCTTTAAAATACTCTTGTTTGTTTATCATGTTCCCATTAAAGCCCAAATTCTAATGACTGTGGGTTCCCTCTGCCCCAAATGGCAGGAACTGAACCCATTTTAAGTCTTCCTACTTTGTTCTGGGAGATTGTAAAGGGACGTCAGACTCCTGGCCATCAGAGCCACATAGCATCTCTGTCTTTGTCTACAGTAAGCTTCAGTGTTTTTTTCTTCCCCACCAAATACACCTTCAGAGAACCTTCTTTGCCACTGTAAATGACAGGAATGCCTGCATCCAAGGCCTTGCAGAATCTTGTATGGAAATAGTTCCTTTGGCCTTTGGCTCTTACCTTTCTTGCTGGTAAAACCTCTAACTGAATTCTAGGTGAGTGGAAGACAGTCCTGTCTTCCTTGTTATCCTTTGTCTCTCTGTCCCTTGGCACATTCTGTTCCCAGGCATATCGAGGACCCCAGAAAATTATGGGAGGAGCAGGAGTATCAGTTACTACTTTGCTATTTTTGCCAATAGTATCAGAGCCCCAGCCTTGCCTGCCTGCCCTTCCCAACACACAAATAAATGCAAATGCAAATTGATAGAAGTATACACAAGATGTTTTAATGACGGCCATAACCCTGGGGGATGAACAGGTAGATGTTTCTTATTTTAGTCTACTGGTAGATCATCTTTCTTTGCATCTTTATTGTTGTTGTCATTTTATTTTGTAGAGCTTTTGAAATTATGCAATAATATATATTTATTATATAGTGTTTTCACTTGAAAACAATCACTTCTTATATAAACGCTTGGCCAATAACTGAAAGGCCTGCAATTTATTTTGATCTCAAAAAAATTTAGTTTGATCTTATAAATTACATTCAACCATCTGCATGGTATCTGGCTTTGCGTCTCACCCCAGAAGGAAGTTGGTGAAGGCGAACATCTGTGCACTCTCCTGTGTGCCAGGTGGCGTGCTCACACACCCCTTTCCAGAGCTCTGGGTAGGCACTGGAATCCCTACCACATTTATGAGGAATAGGGAGCTCCAGTGGATGGGAATGACAGTGTAGTGCATGATTGATGCTGTATGAGCCACCCAGAGACCCATGCTCCACAGGAGCCAAGACCTCAGCAGCCTTTCCTGGCCAGTGTTTCCCAAGAGGCCACCCAGCTGCCCTGCCCCATCTCAAGGAAGTGTCCTTCCTCTTACCCCAAATGCCTGCGTCCTGGAAGTAGCAGATGAGGTGGACTCTCTCCTTCCCCACACTCACACAGTCTTGCCCAGAGTCAGCAAGGCTTACCAGCCACGCACAGAGCAGCTGTGGGCCCTGTGTATCCACCCCACCCAGCCTCCTGTGAGAGCTTTCACCAACGCACAGAAAATTAGACAGGCCGTCGTGGGTAGGGAAAGGGAAAAACACAGCTAGCAGCTGCAGCCTAATTGCATTCTAAGTAGCTAGAGACTGGAAAGTAGAGGAAGGAATTGAGCAAGGTTTTTTTTTTTTTTTCTCTTCAGGGTGGAGTCCAGGCTCCAGGTCCCCACCCTAGTCATACTCTTGCTGCAGTTATTTCTGTATGAGGGCCAGATGGAACCTGCCAGGGGAAATAGAAGCAAAGGCACAAAGCCTGCTTCTCCTCTGGGCCACACTCAGACTCAGAGCTGCAGAGAAGCACATTTTCTTGGCAGACAGAAGGCTCCAAAGAGCATGCTGTTGGGAGCTTCACAGCACAGCGCTGGTACTAGGGCCAGGCCAATGGTACCTGTGGGTGCAGAGCAGCCCAGGGCAGCAGCAGAGGCCAGGAGCTCTCCTTGCACAACTGCAGCCAGAGTGGGCCCAGCAGCCAGATGTGGAGTTGGCCAGGTAGTGCCCTCAGGCCAGCTGGGTGTGGTACATGGTGGTCCAGCATGTGTTTGGGGATGTGAGGCAAATTCTGATTTCCTCTCAGATGCAGCGTGACTCTGCCTGTTAGTGCCCTCTCCATTTCTTTAGTTGTGAAACGCAGACTGCAAGTTAAGCAGCTGGGTGATGATTTTGAGAACAGTAAACAGACCCAACGTTCACAGGCCATTCTGTAGGCAGGGAAATCACAGCTGTTACAATGGGACTTTGAGCTGGGACTCAAAAGTGCCGCTGTTGGCCACTCTGCACTAGTGACCCGCAGGGTCACATCCGCTTCCTCCTGGATGGCTGGAAGAGCTTGGGCACAGACCACATCTCACGCCCCGCCCCCGCCCTCCTGTGCAGGGGCAGAACAACAGGTGCACCAGACCAGATGAGTCTTCTGAAACAGATACCTGATCAAACCCCTCACATCCTGCCATCCGGCTGCCCCAGGGGCCAGCGACTTAAAGTTACTTGTCCCCAGATGAATGCCCGGATGCTTCTTCCTCCACTCCTGACAAGATCCCACCCCCTTCCTGTCTCAGCACAGCCCCCTCCCCCTTGCCTAGGACTCTCCTGACCCTCAGGCCACATCAGCATTTCTGCCAGCGCTCCTCCATACACAGGACACGTGTCCTCTGGAGCTTCCTCGCGGTCACATAAGCAAAAGAATCGAAAAGATGAAATTCAATTTAATATCCTATTTCATCACTTAGTACATCAAAAATAGTGCCATGACAAAACTGGAATCAATATAAACATTGTACTTTTTATTTATTTATTTTTTTAATGAGAAAATTCGATTTTGTGCCACAGTTCTGCAATCTGGTCGCTGCCTATGGGAGGTGTCCCACAGGGACCTCAGCCCTCCAGCCTTCGTTTGCTGTGCCTTGGCTTACTGGGGTGTCTCCTGCAGTTCTTGAGGCTCTGTGGGGGTGACACAGGCATGTTGGGGAGGTGGCAGCAACAGCGTGACAGCAAAGACCAGCCTCAGAGCTTGGCAGGAGCGACTGCAACCTGAGGGTGGACCGGGCATGGGTGCGATCCAGACTCTATAAGAAGCATTTGTTGCACCCCATGCAGAAGCACTGTGGCCCACCAGGACTCAGCCGCTCTGCTCTGGGCTCCCTCTGTTAAAGATTGATGACTTCACCTCCCTCCTAGCTAGAGCGAGGCCTTCCAAAGGTGCCTCCCACATTGGGGATCTGACGGAAGGAAGAAACAAGAAAAAGTGTAAGGGGAGACACTACCGACCACCAGCTGGAGAAACAGAAGTGACCTCGTCATGCAGCCTTGGGGACGATCAGGCTTGGCCCCAAGGTCTGGCTATTTCGCACAGTGGACCTCTGCAATAGATGATAAATTTTCAAATGTGTCACAAGAAAAAAAAATGTTGCTTTTGGACCTGAGTCCATTTAGATCAGACCCTCCCAGTGGGTATTTCCTGCCCAGGGAGGTGTCTGTGGAGGAAGCCACACAACCACA
The DNA here is from genome assembly GCA_004027165.1 of Ctenomys sociabilis. Taxonomy (NCBI): domain Eukaryota; kingdom Metazoa; phylum Chordata; class Mammalia; order Rodentia; family Ctenomyidae; genus Ctenomys; species Ctenomys sociabilis. Next base: position 4,561 of record PVKA01001163.1, on the reverse strand, counting down.
CAAACCCTCAGGGTGAAGGTCACTGCTCCACAGAGGAAGCTAGGACCTCCTGACAAACCCCAGAAAGAGGAGGTGAGACTCTGTGGCTGGTTCCTAACCACCTGGAAGCCAGGGAGGCATCCTCAGGCTACACACAGGCCCCCACCGCTGGCTCAGACCCGGAGCCTTCCCAGGCCCAGGGTGGCTGCCTTTCCCAGGTGCTTACTCTGCTCTCTGAATGGCCACCGTGCAGACAGCCAGGATACTTCTGGAATCAGGGGAGTGTGAGAAATCACCGCTTCTCTAGGATCCATGGAGACAGCCTGACCCAAGCTGCCTCTTCTGGCCAACCTAGTGGAAGTGTAGCCATGGCCTTGGGAATGTCCCAGTGGCCCTGGAACTGAGCCACTGTGCATAGCAAGGCATTCCTGATTGTGTGTGGGTTATTTTATGTTCGCGCAGGAAAAGACCTCATGGACACTGTGCCCCAAAAGGTATCATTTCCCAGAGAAATTACTAGAATGCACACCCTTGAAAAATACTTTGCTTTCTTCTTGTCCCCATAAAATCTTGAGAATTAAAATGCTGAGAAAATGAGTTTTCCCTGGCAACTCTTTTTTCCTGGTTAACAGGAAACTTTTTTATTTTGACCAGTGATGCTGAAAATCTGTCTCATGGACCAGTGCTCTGGCCTGTTTGTCATCGTCATTTAGGAACCTGTTGGACTGCAGGGCACTTTGGATCCAGATGACACAGGAATTAGAGTTCCAGCACACAAGCCATGGAGTCGAATCTGATTCCAGCCCTGGGGCTGGATGAGGTGTCCTGTTTCTGACTGGCTCTAAGCAGTGCTTTTATATGAGCTCATTTTGTTGTAGTGAGTGGGTCCCCTTTCTCTAAAATTGAGACATCAAAATTCAATTGAGGACCCAACAGGGTTCCTTCAGGGCTGGCTCTAGTGGGAGAAATTCTTTTCAGCTCACATGTAGGTTCTGGCCACATTTTGCCTGTGGGTGCCTTTAGCATTCACTGGGCAAGGGCATTTCCACTTGGCTCCCTGCGAAGTCATAGCAATTCTAGTTATTTCTGTAGTGCATGATTGCCCAGTGTATTTATAAGAACCATCCACCAGAACTGAGCTTTTCTTGTGTCTGGAGCCACTTGTATTATCGCAATTATGAAATGTTTCTTAGATCAGCTGAAGCTGATAAGGCACTTTTGAACCCTTAAAGCATCGTGTAAGTCAAGACAGTTTAGATAAGAATATGGCTTTTTTGGTAGGAGCTGAATTTATGAATCTATGGCTTCTCCCTTGACTAAGCTGTAACATTAAGTGGGTGTGGTGCCGCATAGCGCATTGGAGAAGTGCCCCTCCTCTTGCTGCCCTGACGAGGGAGATTGCTGCCAACTTCTTTTGCGTCCTCCGGCTCCCACCCCAGTGGAGTAGTGCAGCCCAAGGCAACTGAGGAAATGCGGCTGCCACAAAAAAAAATACTAATGGTGAAGGTGACACCTGTCTTCCTTGCTGTGACTATATAAAGAAACAACACCTGGGCACAAGGGACGCTCAAGCACTCTCCACACAAGTGAGCAGTGTCTTTCGTTTTTGATGGCAATGCCAGGTTGCTCTTCACATAGATTTTGGCTTAGGCTTTAAATCCCTGATGCTAGTCAACCCTCACTAGTATGGAAAGGTTCTTTGGGGAAGGGACCTCTTCTGCCCTGTGTGGTTACAAAATAGGCCCCGTGGTCGAGAACATTCATCTGCACCTCTGTCTCTTTGCAGCAGCCGCATTTCCTCGGTTGCCTTGGGCTGCACTACTCCACTGGTAGATAATCAATGAAACGTGGAATATGCTGTTGGAGAGCAGTAAGAAACACAGGCAGGAGAAGGGAGCCACAGGCAGATGGGCTGGGGCAGGTGGGCTGGGGCAGGTGGGCTGGTGCTCACCTGCTAGACAGGGTGTCCAGGAATACCCCTCCGCATGCCCTCCCCAGCCAGTAACTTAGATCACATCTTCCTTGGCAAGTGAGCTAACCCTCCTCTAAGTGACTCACAGTGGTACCTGCTCTATGGAAACGGCTGTTTTTCCAGCTACAACTGCGTCTTTGCCCTCTACAGCCAACATTTCTTACTCTTGAACACTCTCTGAATGACTTTGGTCTGCAAGAAACACATCTACACTGCGAATGTGGAACAAAGTGATGAGCAATTAGCACAAGCTGTAGAAACATAAAGGCCATTAAAGGAGAGGGAGGCTAGACTAGAGTACAGATCAAGAATAAAGAGGCTCTTGACAGGTGCTACTGGTGCTCGCCCAGGCATCTCCTGTGGGACTCCTCTCCACATAAGTGGGTCTTGAACTTTAGCACCCATCAGAATCCCTAGGAGGACTTGTTTCAAAAACAGTACCAACTGTACCCTCCAGAGTTTCCGAATCACCATGCTGGGACAGAGCCAGTGAACAGGTTTCTAACAAGTCTCAGCAGATATAGATCCCACCGGTCAGGGCTGTACTGTGGGACCCACTGCCCTACCCATCACTTTAGGACCTGACATTTAAATTGTAGGACAGACAGCTCAGCGGATTAAAGCACCTGGTGGTAGTGGTGGGGGTGGGTGGGGGGGTAGTGGTTTCCTATCATTGGCCAGCCGGTCCAGCCCCACCCCTGGGGGGGCGCTTGCTGAGATGGTGATTGAGACTGGGCATGGTGGCTGTGACTATATAAAGAAACAGCACCTGGGCACAAGGGACGCTCAAGCACTCTCCACACAAGTGAGCAGTGTCTTTCATTTTTGATGGCAATGCCAGGTTGCTCTTCAGCCTCCTGGGAGCATGGTAATCCCAGCTCCCAGGAGGCTGAAAAATAGGAAGGATCGTTAGGAGGACAATCTATGTAGTGAGATCCTGTAGACACTATCCTAAATATATATATATATATATATATATATATATATATATATATATATATATATATGCATGCATAGATAAAAATAAATTGCATCTTGATTGGATCAGGTCACCTGCCCAGGTTGTCAGTCACTCACTGTATTTGATTAGAGACATCCTAGGCCTACAACAAATGTGTACCTGTCTGGCTAAAGACCCATAAAATATATAGATCCTTAAATAAATTACAACCCAGGTCAGGCAATTAAAGCCCAAGCACTTAGGTTCCTCTCATTATCAATTACAACAATTTCAATCTTCTGAACTTTAAAACCTTGGGAAGTTTAAAAAATAAAAAACCAGAAAAGCAGTGTGCAGGCTCTTCCCCTGGGATTAGCTTGCACTCCTCACAGGCCCTGGACTTCAAGAAACTCTGCATGAAGCAGATGTGCTATGCCATCTAGAGCTCTACTGCTTTAAACTATTATACCAATACAGGTGAACCGTCTCTAAGGTGTAGTTCAGCTTAGCGGTTGTAAGTTCTATTGTCAAAAGCTTTGCTGACATCAAGGTATCATTCCGGTCACTGTATTATGAGGAACAAAATGATATTGCTCTGGTGTGAAAAGCATTTAGGGACACATAATGATTCGCAAGATCATCTATTTCAAATGTTTATAGTCACTGAAGGTATTTTGCCTGGAGTTGATTTCAAACTCACAGAACTGGGTCCATTTCGGTTAAAGCACTATAATGTGATGACTAACATTTTCTGTTTGTTAATTCAGTGTTAGCCACAGAAAGTGCTCTTCATAAAGATTTCCATAACAATCTCGCAAAAATAGCTAGTATTATACCTATTTTACAGACAGAGTATAAAGATTGGGTTCTAGCTCTAGGTGAGGCTTGTTTACAAACACTGTGTGTTGCTCCTATATTTATAGCTATCAATTCCATCTTAATCTGCAAATATCTGGAGGACATGAAAATTTGAGAAAACAGGACTATTTAGAAGAGAGTAGAACTGCAGAGGATCAACATGAGCTAGGGTCAGAATCAACGGACTCGGCACAGTGGCCACTGGGAAGGTCACCAGCGTGGCCTTAAATGTTCTGGAAATGTTCAAATAGGATCACACTTTTAATCACACAGTAGATATTGGATCCAACTCTGGAGAAATATCTAAACATTTCTGAGAGCTTCCTAGAGTAGGCACCACAGATCAGACAGATGTGTGCCAAACACCCTCAGTTTCCAGGGAGCTTTGTCCCTCTGAGTTCTGTGAGCCACAATCTGTACTTGCTAGCTCATTAAACAAACTGGGAATTGTGGCTGGCGTTATCATCTTCCACAGTTCTGGTGCTCCCAGGTTCAGTGCCTCTTTTCCCAAATGTCAGTTCATTCCAAAAGAATATACTAAGCCAGGCATGGTGGCGCAGGCCTGTAATCCCAGCACTCGGGAGGCTGAGGCAGGAGGATTGTTGTGACTTCAAGACCAGCCTGAGCTACAAAGTGAGCTTAAGGCCAGCCTGAGCTGCATAGTGAGACCCTGTCTCAAAAAGACTAAAAAAAAAAAAAAAAAGAATATACTAAGAGCACTCAAATCATTTTTTAGTCACATTTTCTTACTGTCCTAGAATGTAAGTTGAATACTCTGCATTTACTTTGAGAGAGTCTCACAACATCTCTTT